>PISW01004287.1:62473-103387 GCA_004023785.1 Mungos mungo
TATCACCTTCACATCACCTCTGCCATCACCCAGACCATCACCTACGTCATCGCCTCCACTATCACCTTCACATCACCTCCGCCGTCACCCAGACCATCACCTACATCATCGCCTCCGCCGTCACCTTCACATCACCTCCACCATTGCCTCTGCCATCACCTCCGCCATCACCTTGACCATCACCTACGTCATCACCTCCACCACCGCCTCCGCCACCGCCTCTGCCATCACCTCCACCGTCACCCGGACCAGCACCTACGTCATCGCCTCCGCCGTCACCCGGACCATCACCTCCACCATCACCTCCACCGTCACCTGGACCATCACCTACGTCATCACGTCCGACCATCACCTTCACATCACCTCCACCGTCACCTGGACTATCACCTACGTCGTCACCTCCACCGTCACCTTCACATCACCACCACCGTCACCTGGACCATCATCTACGTCATCGCCTCCACCACCGCCTCCGCATCACCTCCACCATCGCCTCTGCCATCGCCTTGACCATCACTTCCACCATCACCTATGTCATCACCTCCACCATCACCTGGACCATCACCTACGTCATCACCTCCGACCATCACTTCCGCCACCACCTCCGCCACCGCCTCCACCTTGACCTCTGTCATCACCAGCATCACCACATCATCCCTCCACAGCTGTCACCATGTCCTGACAGAACTGAAACTATTCTTGAGCCAGAATCTGAGCCAAGTGACCCCAGGTCCTCATCAGAACCACATAAGCTTGGTGTCATCATCACCCCTGTCATAGATGCGGGCTCTAAGCCACAGAGAGAGAAGAAGCTGGGTCCCAAATGCAAACTTGGGCCCCCCGGGCTCTGAACCCAGGCCACATGCTGTGCCTGAACGGAGGCCTCCGGGGGTGGCTGCACTGGAGGCCTCTCTGCAGTGTTACTGGCCCATGATGCGTGCACGTACGTCCTCTGTCTGCCTTGTTCCAATCGCCGTTACGTCAGATGGCACACTTGGAATGAATATTGACTTGGGCTCCTCTCCCGGAGGAAAATAAAGCAATTCAAATTCCTATCTTTTGTCTATCAGACCGTGATTCATTTTCTGTAGTTCCTATAATCTATTAAGCTTTACATACGCTTCTAGAAGCTTTTAGAAGGCTTTGTCTGGCTTCAGAGCAAACCAGGGTGTTCCAGCCTGACTCCTGGACCTCATGCCCCAGCTCCAGGAGCTAGAACTCGACCGGCACAGCCCATACATACAAGACCCAAATTACGACCCATGCCTGGATTCGCAGCTTTTCTATCTTTGGAGGACGTTAAAAGGTGAATTTCCACTGGCTTTTTAGTGCCCAAGAATTACAAATGTTTAATATAGAGAACAGGCTAAAAAGAGACTAAGACCAAAATCCCACATTTTATGGTTTTAAATACTCAAGAAATAAACACGTGGCTCTGGGGAAGAGTGCGGGCTCTTACCTCTCTCCACCTGGGTCTGCAATCCGCCTGCGACCCACCTCTAATTACAAAGTTTATAGTCACATAAACGTGAGCGCATTATTCACTGTTTTGCCCCTCGTTTTTGAACACTTAAGGATACCATCACAGAAATGCCTACAGTTAACTGTCAGGCAAGCAATGGCTAAAATAAACTCTCTTTTCCGAGTTAGGAGGTATTTTTCTGGTCACTGCGTTCGAAGAGAATATAAAATAACAGCAGAAACGACCGTTTATAAGTATGCGCCAGACTCCTTACATACATTCCTCTAAGAAGAGAAGTTCTGCCCGGTGGAAATGGCCCCCAGGGCCCCCGCCCCCACGGCCACCAGCACAGGCCCCCCCCCGCCCCCCCGCCTCGTCCGCAGCCTGGCTTCTGCCCCTGCGGGGTGACTGGAAACTCACTACCGCGTGGCTTCACCTGTCGGCGTGGATCCCTAACACACAGGGTCCTTTCTCGTGGTTGAAAGCCACGTGCGGTTTCCACATGGAGAGAAGGTACAACAATCTTCCTTCTCGGTCCTCAGGGCGTCACAGCCCCAGGGGCATCTCTCCGTCTGTATCGGGGTCTGTATCTTTAAGGACCACAAGTAGCAGGTGCTCATTAGCAAATAAACAGTAAGGAACATAAGGGGGAGGAACACGAGGCCTGGAAGAGACTGAGGGACACAGCCAGGAAACACAACGTGTGGGCCAGGTTTGGATTCCGAATTGAAAACAAATATGTGTGTGAGTGTGTGTGTGTGTGTGTGTGTGTGTGTGTGTGTGTGAGAGAGAGAGAGAGAGAGAGTCTGTGAAATATGGTCTCCTTTCCTTTCCCTGCATTAGTTGGTGAAGGACACGCATAATCTTCGAGCCTTCGAGCGTGCCTCGCAGGCGGGTGTCATTCTTGCCATTTGGTGGATACTCAGGCTCAAAGAGTTTCAGGGACTCTTCCAGAGTCCCACAGCGAGGAAGCGGCGCTGGGAAGGAAGGGCGTGCGGGAGCGTCCGGCGGAGGGGCGATGGCCGGCCAGGGAGGGGTGAGGAATTGACGCCTCAAGGTGGCGAGGGACGCCCGCGACTGCCCACGGCGGAGCTCAGAGGGGGCGCATGCACAGAGCCTTCTGGGATTCTGGGAGAGCTAGTTGGGACAAACGCAAGGGGAGGTCCCCAGATACCACCCTCACTGCCCCTGCAGGGCCCTCTCATCCCCACAGTCGGGGTAATCCAGCTCAACCTGCCTCGAGGGGCCGGAGGCCCCCACAGCGAGGTCGCCGCACTGAGCCCGAGGGCTGGCATGGCCGTCGCACCCCACGGGTAGACCCTTCCCTGCGGTCTGTGCTGTGAAGCCAGCCTTCCCCGTTCAAGCCCTGCCTCTGCCTCTCACGTGCCCTGAGGTTTGCGGGAAAATCCCTCCCCCTCTCCATCGCACGCTGTCTTCCTCTGGAACATGGGGAAGGCCAGACATTGGTCACCTCTGTGAAATACTTACAAAGGTGTTTGGTATGCTGCAGGCACTACCCCAGCGTCTGCCAGGCAGGTACTATCCCCGAGTTACAGGTGTGGAATCGGAGGGTCGGGATCTCACAACTACACGTGCGTCTGCTCGCGTGCAAACCGCGGTCTTCTGATCCCAGGGCTGCTGGGGGAGCACCGAGGTGAGGGGCGGGGGGAGCTGGGGGGCAGGCGCGGCTGGTGGCCCCCCAGGGCCTCCCAAGAGTCATCTCTGCACCATGCGGCCCCTCTCCACTCCAGCACACAGGAGACCTCAAGAAACGTCTGTTGGGTCAAAGGCTTTGGAGGCACATGTGCTCAGCACGGCATGCGTTAACTCCGTCAAAATGAACGGCAAAATTTGGTGTGGGAGCAGAGAGAAATGTAAGACCCTGCTTGGACTGTGCAGTCAGCGGGCAGGCAGGGGAGGCCGTGATGTCCCCACACGCACAAATAAAGGCAGATGTGACCCATCTGGGAAGGAGGGCTGGCCTTGAGGGATGGGAGGCAGCAGGGAGCAGGCTGCACAGGGCTGCAGGTGCAGGGAAGGTGTGACCGCCCTCCCCCCCCCCCCCCCGCACCCTGTCCGCACTGCAGACCGACGAGCCTGCTGGCTTTGGGGAACAGCCTCACGCGGGGGGCCTTGGAGATAAGGACCTGTGGTTTAATCCGAGGCCAGAAACATGTACCCCTGGGTGGCTGAGAGCCCCGTGGCATCCTTGTCCACCTTCCATGGCAAAGTCTCGGCAGACACGGTTGGACTAAGATCCTGGGATGAGATGAGCCCGGGCTCTCTAGGTGGGCCATACAGGAAGCCCCCAAATCGCAAGGTCACAGAGAGAGAGGGCTCTCTCCTTGCAGAGGAGTGATGTGGAGACAGAGCCCTGAGGACACCGGAGGGACGTGGCCTCGAGCCACAGCTGCAAGCCGCAAAGACTGGCCCCCCCGTAGAGCCTCCGGGGGGATGTGTGAGCCTCTGCCAGCACCCCGACTGTGGTCCGGTGATGCTGACCCTGCCTCTGGCCTCCAGAACCGCGAGAGAATAAGTTCGTGCTGTTTTCAGTCATGCTGACCGTGGGAATGTGCTATCGTGGTCCCTGGAGCTGACACGCCCTTGGCCTCCATTCTACTCTGGACTCTCCTTGCAGAGACGAGGAATCCTGGAGGCCGTGTGAGGCACGGAGTGCGAGTATGATTGAGGGCAAACTCCAGGAGGGGCCGGGAGAGGACGGTCTATCACCTTGTCCCCGGAGGGGCTGACGTGGGCCTGGGGGTCCACGGGGAACTCTTGTCCCGGTTGACGATGTTCATTAGCAGGATGCTGCCGCCGAGACTGTCTAAACTGCTCTCCAGCCTGAGCTGCAGGCCGCTGGGCTCGGCGGGGGTCACGGCTCCCTCCCCTCGCCTGTGTGTGCCAGGGTCCTCCGCACGGAACCCGTTTGTCAGGGCGGATCCACTCACCCCTCTGTCTTTCTCTGGCTTGCTCTGTGTTCTTTTTTTACTTCTGGTGTCTGAGGCCAAGCTCCACCATGATAAATAATGGATCACAGGGGATGAAAATGTAAAAAGCAGACAGCCGAACGGGTAGGAAACGTGCTAAGACGGAGCCCTCTTCTAAGGACGGTTTTGCGTGGGGACACTTCTGAAGGGGCCTTACCTCTGGGGTCCCCGTCCAAGTAGGAGGCGGCTCTAGTGTGCCCGACCCTCATGTGTCTCCTCACTGTCCCCCCTGCCCCCACTCTCCTGCCCAACTTGCACCCTTGTCCCCCAGGGCTTTGCTGGGCTCTGTTGTACCAGGAGGCCAAGTGTGGCCAGCGAGACCCGCCCTGGGGCCCCGGCTCCTCCCTGCCTGGGGGGAAGGGGCCTCGAGGGCCACCCATGGGAGACCCCGAGCCTGCAGCCCTCAGCCACGTGGGGGAGGGATGAGGAGTGGCGGGGCAGGGTGAAAAGATGGGGAAAGCCCTGTGGCCACTAGACCTAACCTGGGAGTCAGGAAAACCCTCCCCAGAGGAGACCCCGGGCTCCGGCACCTTGGACACTGAGCGGCATCGCTTCGAGCCTCCTTCCTGCAGGAACGGAATGGGGGCGCCAGAGCGTGCGGGCGGAGGGGCTTTCTCGGGGAAGCGGGTCCAGCACGGCGTCCTTGGGACCTGTGGCCGCCAGGGTCTCAGCCGTGTCGGCTCTGCGGGTAGGAGCGGGGAGCAGACCCTGGGGGTTCCGGGTCCTGCAGCGGGAGCCCGTCCAGGAGGAAGGCTCGTGCCTCTCCCTGCTAGAGCCTCCTTCCCGGGAATCACACAGGACCGTGACCTCTCTCGAGGGGCCCCACGCACAGCACGACGTCCTGATCCGAGTATTTTCACGTGACCCTGGAGATCACGCACCACCTCTGACCTTCTCTCCAGACACACGATGGTCTGAACTTGCACGGAACCCGGAATCCAATCTTCCGTGAGCAGAGACGGCCCGGGATGATCTGGGGAGCAGGTCACGTTCTCCCGTCCTTCCGTCCGCCTTCCTGGGGCCGGCCTCGGGCAGACCCCGCTCCCTCCCACTGGGGACGCATGGGACCGTCCTCTGCCGCTCCCTTCACAGGCCGCTGTGTTTCCAGCGCACAGGCAGGCAATCGGAGGGAGGGGCATGCTTTTATTCGAAGTTCTTTTTCATGACGTTCCTCCAAATAGAACTTTAAATCCTCTTTGAAATAACCCACACTCCCCGAAGTACTGGAGGTTGGGGTGGGGACAGCTCACCCTCCCCCAGTCACGAGCTGAGGACGACGCGGGCAGCGGCGGAGGGAGGGGATGGCAGGGGCACTGCAGCCCGGGTGAGCGGTCGGGGGCGTGGAGGGTCCTGGGGGCCCCATCTGCGCAGCGGAGGGGCCCGTCCTTCCGGCCTCCTGGGCCTTCCTGTTTCCCTTTTCTTTTTATTACCTTGAAATTTCATTAGAAAAATTGAGTCTGGTTTTCCTGCTCGAAAACAGGCGGCTCTGAGTGTGGGTGACAGGGGCCTCGCGCTGTCCCTGGGCTGCGAGCCTGCCGCCGCGGTAGCCGCAGCGGCCTCCCCACCCTGCTCCTCCTCCTCCAGAGGCTGGCCTCCACTCGCCAGGCCGGAACCTCCGTGCCTGCTGTGAAGCGGCCACGTGTCCCTGCAAAGGTCAGGGTTTCTGCTCAATGCCGCTGGACTCCGGGGGCGGCGTGTCACCGTGATGTCATCTCGGCCGGGGGCTGTGTCTCACCACGTAGTTCGATGCCGGGGGCTCACAGCAGCTTCGGGAAAGCGGCCAGCCCCGACGCTTTCTTCCAGAAGCAGAGTCTGGCAGTTAGGAGGGGCCCTTGGTGCCCTCGCTCCGGGGAGTCCTCCGAGGCTGGCTGGGTCTGGAGCCCTTGGGAGGACGCACAGAGGGCTCACTGCAGGGGCTGAGGTTGAATCAGAAACCCAGACCGGGGGCGGGGGTGGGGGTCTGCGGAGCGTTCCAGCCTTCGGCCTCGGCTGCTCTGGCACCAACATCCAGGAGACCCGGGGTCCCCACCCCTGAGGAGGCCCTGGGCTCCAGGGAAAGCCCTGGGAAGGGAGCTGCAAGCTGGCTGGAAAATCAGAGTGCTCCAGGGTGCACCTGTGGGGCACAGGATGTGGGGGGCCCGTGACACGTCTGTGCTTCAGAACAGGAGCCCCCGGCAGCTGGCGCGCCAGACTCAACCCTCCAGGCTCAGTCAGGACCACCATGTTAGCACTGGTGACTCCGATTAGGGCTGTAACCCTGGTGGCACTGGGGGGCAGGTCTGATTCTGACTCCTCTCCCCGCCCACCTGTCACTTCTTAGCGCCTCCCCCCACCTTCCGGGGACCTCCGTACTACCCGTCCACGTGACCACACAGCGCCCCGAGGCTCACGCCCACCTCCTTCACCTGCTCAGCCCTGGGCCACCCAGCTCTGCTTCCAGAAGTATTCCTGGGGGTGGCAAGGGGGGGGGGCCCTGTCCTACCCTCCCCCACTCACTCCTCTGCTGTGGGAAAGCTCCTCTCTGGACCCCGGCTGCTTGAAATTTTCCAGGCTGGCTTTGCTAGAGGTGGGAGGTGGGGGGCACAGAGGCCATCTCCCACCTCTGCGGCTTCGGGCTCAGGGTTCCAAACAACACACACAAAATGGGATCAAGTACAGGCCAGGACCACAGCTCCGCAGGCTGGCGGCTCCAGGGCGGAGTCCAGAGTCATAAGGACCACACGGCCAGGTGGCCTGCCCCCCTCTAGAGTCCTGTGTCCCCACCCTTCTGATGCATGTTCTGAGCTCCGGCTTCTCTGTTATCCACAGGCTGGTAAGACGTCTTAGCCTTCAGAAGCTTCTAGAGACCTGAGAGGATGCAGGAACCTTTCAGCACTGCTCACATCTGCACTTTGCCCCGTGTGAGGTTTATAGAACGCAATTCAGGACTAAGACATCATCTTGGGGGCCGTTCCCCCCAGCACTTGGAAAACGGCTCGCTCACCAGCCACACCCAGCGCCCGGCAGCTTCTGTGGACAGTCAGCCTTTCCAGGAGCACACGCCCGCCTGGGCTGTCGCTGCTCTTGCAAATGTAAATTCAACGTTATTGAAGATCTCTACATGATAATGTCAACCTCGCTGCCTCTCTCTGTTATTTGTAAGGTTAGGAAAGGTTTTTTTTGTTTTTTTTTTTAAATATCCGGAAGGCAGAAACTGTGAGGAGAAAGAGCCTGAATCACCAGCTCCGTTAACTCTTCTGCTCACAAAATAAGTCAGCCCCCCCAGGGTGACCAGATTCTATCTGGAGACCATCCCATCCCCCCTACACATCCCCTGGAGGCTGCTGATTGCGGGACAAGGTGGCAGCTTTAGCCACGTTCGGGGCTAAACTGAAGGGAGTGTGCGCCAGACCCCACTCACTCCCGCCATTTCATGGGTGGACTCTGACTTTGTTTCCTCCAAAGCACCTCCCGTCTCTCCTGGGGCTGAGTAGCCCCCCCAGGCTGTACACGATGGGGGGGGTGGTGGCAAAGGCCCGTGGGGGAGGTGTGGCCAACAGCCGAGGGGCAACGGTGGCAGACAGCCCCTGGGCCACCGTGGGCGATGACCCACACTGCAGACCCCGCTGCTTCAACAGCACAATTACTGTGACGTGCTCACGGGCATCACCCACACCCCTTCCCGCAAAATAAGTGAAGCTGGAGCCTGGAACCTGGCTGTCCCCGTTCGCCCCCGCCTGGCCAGTGGCCCCTGCCCACCAGCCCTCCCCTGCCCTGCATGGTCCCCGAGGCCCCACCTCTGAAACGGTGGGAGGAGAAACGAAAGGCAAGTGTGGTCCTCTGGTGAGAAGACTGGGGGGTAGGGGTGGGTCTGGGGCTGCCCCAGGAAGCGTGGTGGCCCTGAGCTGGGAGCACCTTGGGGCTGGGCCAGCCCTGTATTTCACAGGGGCTCGGGCTGGGCGCTGGGGCTGTCGGCCGGGTGCCCAGGGGCTGCCTGCTGGCCGCACACAGCACGGAGCCGGGGGGCGGGGGGGGGTCTCCCAACAAGACACGGGGATCTGACCGCCCCACATCCACAGCGTGAATAAATAAACTATAAACGAATAAATGTAAATGGCAAGGACTTCATGCAGCACGCAACGGACACACTCCTGCGTCTCATCAGAACGACCCCGGGAGGCGCACGCCTCCTTCACCCGACTTCTCGGATGGAGACTCTGAGGCAGGGAAGGAACTTGCCTGCATAATCCCAGGTGCAAAGGCAGACACCCTTGCCCTGGAATCTGTGCTCTCGACTGTGACATCACGTGGTCAGTAAATGGACAGAGCTCCGTCGGATCTGAGAAGCACCGCCCTCCCCGAACTGTTTACTGTCCCCGAGGCACAGGACACCACACAGGCCACACGGCACAGCATGACTTCGATTCACACAACTGCAGCCAGGAGCCGGCGGAGGGCTTTGGGAGACCGGCGCCTGTCAGAGAACACGACCCGTGCTGTGCGAATGGGCTGAGGAAAGAAGAATGCAAACGAGGAAGGTTCCCAGACGGCCAGGCTGGTCCCTGACAGATGAGCAGATCAGCAGGATGGATGGAACAGCGTGGGTGGGGGGGGTCTGACTGCATCTGCTTCCTGCCACAGAATTCTACACCCAGAGATGGTCACCGTAGTACGCTTTATACGCATTTTCTCAAAGTTTATTTATGTATTTTGAGAGAGCGAGGGAGAGAGAGAATCCCAAGCAGGCTCCGTGCTGTCAGCGCAGAACCTGACGTGGGGCTTGATCCCACAGACTGGAAGTCATGACCTGAGCTGAGATCAAGAGTCAGACGCTTAACCGACTGGGCCGCCCAGGTGCCCCAAATTTTATATGTATTTTGCTATAATTAAAAGAAAAGTCACGCAGGGCACCTAAAGCAAACCGGAGGAGACGTTCTGGCTCGGGTTTCATCTCCTAGACGGTGTTTTCTGGGGTGCTGCCTCTGTTTCGGCAAACGCTCCCTGAGGCGATCAACCTGGGGGTCCTGGTAGATAAACCACGCCCTCCATTGGAGACTTGCTTTTTGAGGTTGCAAATGTCTGGGGCCCTCACAGTAGCTGAGTGCTGCCCACTGTGGCCCACCACGTGACCACGCAGCGGCCACCCCCGGGGGGAGACGCCTGCCCTTCTCACGCTCCCACAGGTGGATCTTGATGTGTGCACTTCGAATAACTTTCTCTCAGTGGGACGTGCAAGCCCAGGATGCAGACTCTCAACCGCCAAGCGGTAGCTGAGTAAGAGGCTGTGGTTTCGTCCCAACTGGTTCGAGGCCGGGCTGCTAACTTGCGAACCCCACTGGCTTCGAGGGGTCCCCCAAGGTTGGCGCTGATGCCTCCGCGGAGGAGGGTAATGCCGGGCCTGGGCGCACCTGCGAGGCGGCTGCCCCTCAGCACACCGTCTGCGTGCCTGCGGGGAGGTTAGGACACATGGGACATCCTTCCTGGGGCGGGACCAGCTGGCGGGCTGCTGCTGTCTGGCTGAGGTGGATACGTGGGGGTCCCTCTGGGTCTTCCGGGGACTCTCTCATCCCTTCCAGACAAGGAGCTCCCCCAGTGCCCAGGAGGGCCACTGCGGGGTCATCTGCTGCAGCCGGGAAGGGGAACCGGAAGGGCCTGGGGGGCACGCCCGCCACCCCCAGGAGGCAGAGCCAGGGTGTGGGGCCCCAGAGTGAGTGAGCCACGGCTCCCGTGCCCCCGGTCCCTGCTGTCCCAGCGCCGGGCTGTGCCCTGGGCTCCCCGTCACCGGCACTGACATCAGCGGCTCGGCGGTGTCCCTGATTCATCTCTCACTTGCATGCGGGCTCACACGAGCTCTCTGACGGGGACACCGTGCCCTTCCTCTGCTCTTGCTTCTCCTTCCCTGAGGACCGGAGCCGTGCTCTGCACGGTTTTGAGGCCAGGCAGCACGTGGCCCACAGCGGCTCTGGGGGGCCACCGGTTCTCACCGCTCGGGGCTCCAGCCGCCGTCTCCAGCAGCCTCTGCCAAGCTGGCGATGGAAGTGTCCTGGACGTGGTACCCGGGGTGCCAGGGGCTCAGTTCAGGCTCGCGGTGGGCTCACGGAGCCACGGACAGGTGACAAGGGGGTGGGGAGAGGGTGTGGGCCGGGCCGACCGAGCCTGTGCCCTGGGCACCCTGCATGTCACTTAGTGCCATCTGCCGTCACCCCGTGGGGGCGCCTCTGCCGTGCCCACTTTACCGAGGAGAAGGTGGCTTCCCTCCGGCTTCCAGGCCGACAGGCAGCAGAGCCAGGTCTGTCTGAGCACTGTGGTCCTCCCCATTCGGTGCGGCCACCCCTCCAAGACAGGGCGAGCTGCAGGTAGTCTGAGAGATCTCCATGTCCTTTCTGTTTAAGAGACCTTCAGGCCATGGGGAGTGGGAAGGGGGAGGGAGACCAAGGGTTCCCGGCCTTGTCAGTGCCCTGGGGCTGGACGGAATCGGCCAGGCCTCCCCTCCAGGAGTTTCCAATCTCACAACACCTGCTCGGGTGCCTCGGAGGTCTGGCCCATCTTCGTGTCCGGTGAGACACGGGACACCCGAGCTCTTGTTAAATCTCACCTCCCAGCCCCACCCAGCTGGAGACAGAGAGGTCATTGAGAGCCCGGGGTGGGGGTGGGGTGGGGGCAGACCTGGAGGCAAACTGCCTCCTCCTCGGCCACCACCAGACCATCTCCCCCTGGAAACCTTCTCCAAACTTGGGAGTCTCCAGACTTCCCTGGGTGGCAATGAGCTTGTGTGGCCATTTCAAGTACCCGCTTAAATATCTTCAGTTACAAACACTCAAAGGAAGAGAAGAAGACTATGCCAGAGGTGCTGAGGACGGCCACGGGCAGTCACTGTCACCCGGCGGTGGTGCGGGGGTGACAGCGGCGCTCGCGATGGGTCCGCGGCCAGCGATGCAGTCCTGCGCGAACGGAGCAGAGGCCCCTCGGTTGGCGGGGCTCTGCTGGCTCTGCATGGGGGAGCAGGGAGGGGCACACATCTTAACTTAGAAAGGACAATGTCACTGCGCTTTGCAGGTGGCAAGACAGACATATTTTCCAGGAAGGGGAAAGATGCCCAAAAGGGGGGACTCCGGGCCCTGCCGAGCTGACCACATGCAGGCTCAGGGCTGTTCCAGCCGGGCCGTGGAGGGAACCACCGGGGCTCATCAGAACCCATGCACCGCGGGCCGGGGCTGTGGGGACCACGGCTCCCCGTGAGAAGGGGGGACAGCCGGGGGCACTGGGCCAGAGGCAGGGGGACGGCGGTCAGCGGTGGGTCCCAACTCGATCGGCAAACCCGGCACGCTCTTTCATAGATATTTGAACAACTTTGCAACACTGCTCTTCCCTTCCGAGTTTCCCTCATTTGCTTCCTGGTTTTATAGTAGAAACAACTTCACAAAGTGTCCATTTGCTTTTTAGGACCCGGGCTCCAGATGCAGAGCAAGTCCGGGGTCCCTGCTGCGGTGAAGCCAGGACATGAACGCGAAGAACGCGATGGCTTCGAGTGGGAGCCGAGGGCAGTCCAGGCAGAGTGCTGTCAGCAGGGGACTGTCCCTGAGGGAGCCACCAGCCAGGACAGAGCACCAACACAGGTGGCCCCTTCCATCCTCGGGAGCACCGGCATGCCTAGTCTTGCCCACATGAGGCTTCTCACCAGTCCAAGCCCAAGGTCGAGCTTCAGGGTCACACGAACCTTCTTCGTAAGGTCATCAAACTCAAGGCTGGACACGCTACAGGCAGGGGCCCCATCAAGCTCCCCAAGGCCACGTGCACCATCCTGTCATCCCGCGGACACCCCAGCTGACTGCACCCCTTCTCGGCACATACTGGAGGTGAGTGGGAGAGAGGAACGGGGTAGCCGAGGGGAGACGAAAGCAAACCTTCTGGGCAAAGACTAGAAGCATTAGCTTCTAGAGAAAAGTCCTCTGGAGCGGGGTTCCCAGCTCTCCAGGTTTGGGGACCCCGGCTCCCCCCTCGACATGCGCAGGGGGCGGCTTCGCCTGTGCAGGGGAGGAGAGGTGAGGGGACAGGTGGGTGGAGGTGAGTGAGGCTGCCATCCAGCAGTGCCTAGTCTGGGTCATCCTAAGGCTTCCGGGTCTGCGCAAAGCCCCCGCCACCCCAGCCAGTCCTCACCAAGGAAGGGAACACATTCTTCAAGCCCCGCATCCCTCTGTCCGTCCCTGGGCATGCGGCTGCAGCTGTGATTGGCTATTTGGGAGGCCATCACTGCGGGGAACAGCATCGTGGGGGTCACGTTCACCCTGGACCCGGTGCTCGGCACGCGGGAGCTGTGGGTAGCGCGTCCGGACAGTGGCCTAAGGGACGCCCAATGATTCTACCTCAAGCAGCAGTGACAGTGGCGGGACACGTCCTTTACACAGAGGCGAAGGACCGCGCCCAGGCCTCAGGGATGGATGGAGGGGTGAGGCTTGGAAAGTGTGGCTCGTGGTCGGCCTGGCTCTGTGCGTGGCCTTTGAGGGGGAGCAGTGCAGTGACTGAGAGCTGGGGAAGTTGCCAGGCACAGGGCAGAAACGAGGCGGAGCCTCAGGATTGATGATCAGGGGATCAGCATGTCACGCGCCTCAACCCCTCCCCCGCCCCCCATCACACCTTCCCCTTGGAAGCAACCTGGGGTCTGCGTCCTTGACCTTCGGTAGGGGAGGAGGAGAGCTCTGCTGGGTTAAAGGGAGACAGAGCATGACGGCATGCGGGGACCTTTTGGAACCAACCCAGCGCCTGTGACCTTAAGGAAGGCAGGCGCAGCCACAGAGAATGTTGCTGGAAAGGTCGCAGCAGGGACAACTGAAGTCCCCACCCTGCTGCTGCGGGGCGCCTGGGGAGTGGCCGGCTGTCATCTTCCCACACGTGCTTGGAAACCCCAAAGGCTGTGGCTCTCGCCCGGGGTTAAAAGTCCAGCTGAGCCTCCAACAGCGTCAAGGGCAAAGGCAAAGGCAGAGCCCTTGCTGTGCAAGGTCAAGTACCAGCAGACCCGGGAGGGGTGGGAAGACCAACGCCCACCCGCGATACTCCCTCCCCGCACATCAGCGAAGGCTGTTCGTGGGCAGAAAGGGCGGTGGATGCCCGATGCCCACCCTGTTCCCGCAGCCCCGGGCGCTCTGTCCTTGTGCCCTCGTGTGCTTCCCACGACACTCCACAAAGCAGGTGCCACCGTCCCACTCTTCAGATGCGGAGGCCAGCCCACTGCCAGGGGACCTGCTGGGACCCACGGAAAGTGGTGGAGTCAGCGCCGGACAGGTCTGGCCCTTCCAGAGGCCGCGCCTCCCCCCCAAGGCAGGGGTGCCTTCAGGGCTGCCCTTCCGGAGGCCGCCCCCACCTCAGGTGTGTCAGCTTCTAGAAGCCAGTGGAGGGCCCGACTCCGCACCCCCTCCCGCCTGCGGACACCTCTCTTCCACGCCCCCCACCTCCAGTCCAGCTTCTTGGGGAGACCTTTGGGGAGACCTTTGGGGAGCTCTCGGGAAGAAGCTGCGGGCGGCAGCGTCTCATCCCCCAGCTTTCAGGAGGCCAACCTGGCGGGGCGGGAATGCGTGTGCATGTGTGCACGTGTGTGTGCATGTGGTGTGTGGTGCGTGCACACGTGTGCACATCTATGTGCGTGTGCACACACGGTTTCGTGCACATGTGCATGAATGCGTACGTGCACATGTGTATGTACGTGTGTGGGCATATTTGTACGTGTGTGTGCAACTGAGGCGGGGCCATCCCTTCCTTTGAGGAGGCTGGTGGAGGCCTGAGGAGTCTTGCGAACGCCTAGTCCTGGCAGTCAGGGCGCAGGAGCCCAGTCCTGACCGACGGCTCCGCACTGATGGAATCGAATCGGAGGCCTGAGAGCCTGCCTTTGCAGATGCTTCCTGTTCTCTCAAAGCGGGCGAGGGTGGGGGAGGGGCTTCTCACTTCCCTGGGGTGGAGACGGGGACAGTGACAGTACGGGTGGCTTGTGGGCAAGCTGGCAGAGGCACTCCAGAGATCCCGGGGGAGACCCCCTCCTGCCCCCCCCCCTCCGCCGCCTGCTCCATGACTGGCTGGCCCATCCTTCCCTGGCTTCCTGGCAGGGGTGGGGGTGGGGGGGTCCTCAAGAAAAGCAAGGTGAGAGATGGCAGCTACAGGGCTTCCCTGAAATGTCCAGCTGAAGTACGGGAGTGATTCCTTCACTGTGTCCCTGCCCCCAACCCTGAAGGGCTTTGGAGCCAAAATCCCCCCACCAAGCCAACTTTCTATTGTCCCTCTCTGCCAATCAGAAGCTTGGGTCCAGCACGCTTGGGACTCAGGCCAGGGGCTTAGAAAGGGAGGGGCCAGGAACAAAAAGGGGGGTCTGCCAGGGAAGACTCTCCTATGGGAGTCAAGTTGACTAGGGTCACTGGACATTTAGAGGGTTCTATGTCTCCAGAGAAGGGCAGAAGGACCACAGCCAGGCTGCTCCAGCCTGTCACTCAGTCTCTGTGGGCCCCAGAGACAGAGCAGCCTCAAGGAGCCCCCTCTGCTGCCAGAGCTGACCACCTGCCCGGTGGGGGACACGGAGAGAGTTGGGGCCAGGTAGGAGGGTGGAGGGACCACCTGGAGGAGTCCCTGCTCCCTCAGAGGCTCCCCGCCCTCCTCCCGCACCTGCTCCCTGCTGGGCAGGAAGCCCTGTTACTGCCTGGGGGGGGGGGGGGGGGGCGGCATAGTCGGTCACCCTCGAGCCATGGTCACCATCCCTGCGCGGGGACCGTGTCCCGCACAGCTGCCCCCGCTGCCCAACGGTGTCTGCTTTGGGGTCGTTCGGAGGGAAATGAAGGCTTAAAGCACCAGCCTCGGAAGATACAAACTCAACCGGATGAGCTCTGTCACAGAGAAAGCTCTGCCCGTGAGGTGGAGAAAACACCCCCGTGTGGGCCGCCCCCTTCCCACGGGCCCGGGGCCCGCCGCCCCCCGCCCAAGTTGTCAGGGGCTGCAGCCCGGACCCACGACGCGCGGACGCACAGACGACGGCCCCCCCACCCGCCGCGGCGACCCTCCGCGCGTCACCCTGCACCCGGGGAGGGGCCCCTGCTGGATCCCACGGCCGCTGCGCTGGCGAGGGGCGGGGTGTGGGGGGCGGGGGGCGTCCGGCCGGCGGGGGGAGGGCGTGGGCACAGGGGTGGGGGGGCCAGCGGGGGGCTGCAAGGGCGGCCGCGCGCGCGTATGGCGAGGGGGAGGCTACCTTCTGGATGCGCCCATCGATGTCCAAGTAGATGGCCTTGGGCCGGTAGCTGGAGGAGCCGGATCCCATCTTGTGCGCCGAGCGGCTGCACTTGGACTTTTTACTGTACTTTCTCGACGCCAGCCGCCGCGGGGAAGGCGGGGAGTGGGAGGGAGGAGGGGGCGGCGGCGGGAGGAGGGGGCAGACCAGCCAACCAGAGCGCCGCTGCCGCACCGGTGCGGGCTCTGCCGCCGCCCCTGGCGCGCGCGTCTCGGCTCGCGCTCCGCCTCCGGCCTCGGCCTCCCGCCTCCTCCCTCCGCCTCCCCTACCGGCCCCGCTCCTCCTTCCCCCAGTTCCCTCCCGCCTCCTCTCTCCCTCCTCCACCTCGCCCTTCCTCCCTATCCCTCCTCTTCCCTCCCTCCTCCCACCTCTTCCCTCCTCCCCCTTTCCTCTTCCCACATTAGGGCACACCCCCTCTTCTTCTTCCTGACTGCAGCCTCCTTGGGGACCAGGCCAAGTGAGAAGCCTGTCTCCAAGTGACCTCTGGACAGGTGCCCAAGGCGAGTGACCCCTCTGGCTGCAGGCGGGTCACTTGTCCAAGTGCCAGAAAAATCCCATAGCGCCCCCCTTCGGCTGCAGGCGGGTCACCTCCCCACGTGATTAGATTCCCACAGTAACCCCCTCTCGCTACAGGCATGTCGCTTCTCCAGGTGCCAGAAATCCGGTAGCGCCCCCCTCTGGCTGCAGACTGGTCACATCCCCACAGGGACAGTTGCCCATCATGACTCCTTTGCCCCAGGTGGCTAATCAAACACATCAGGGACACGGGCACCCCACCCCCCAGCTACCTGTAGTCATTAGCCAAACCCCGACACCATTTACCTTCAGGCAACCCCCCTGGGCTCAGCATCTCCCTTCTGTGATTGCCACCCTGGCCTAATTTGCCTAGGAAATAGGAAAAGTTCCTTCTCATTCATGGACGTCCTTCTCCTAAGTTTTCTGTGCATCGTCGGGAGTGACAGCCTCTTCCAGCTGCACCCAGAGCTGAAATGGCAATTTTATTTCTGTCCTTAATGTAGCCCGAGGGAGGATTACCCAGCCACCCGGCTCTTTGCTAGTTTCAGCCCGGTTCTGCCCACCCTCCCCTCCCCTGGTTCACTGAGGCAGGGAGTTTGGGGAAAGGGAGAGGGGAAGAGAAGGGATTTCAGGTGGTGAGTGACCTGCGGATCACAGTGGGGGCTCCATTGTGGCTCCCTATTCCCTGGGATCTCCCTGTGGGAACCAGATGGGGGGAGGGCTGGTAAACACCGAATGGCTCCAAGTGCCTGTTGCTTCTGGAAGCCAGTGTCAAACCAGCTAGAGAATGAACTTATTGTTCCCTTCGGTGTGAATTCCAAGCCCCAGATTCCCATCTGTTGAATGTCTGGGTTTTGCTTTTTGAGAGCGTGCGGGGGGGGGGGGGGGGGGGGGTGCAGGCTCCTCCCCCCTCCCCGGCTCCCTGCCTCCCGGCCCGGACTGGCCCTCCTCTGGCATTTCCTTCTCTGGCCCTGGGTCTTCACCCAGGGCACGGGGGCGTCCAGAGTCCTCCCAGCCCCCGCAGCCCTGCCGGAGGTGGGCTCATCATCTCTGAAGCGGTCTTCCTCAGCCTTTGGACGGACAAGCACATGCGGCTTCCTGTCCCTGTAGCTTCGTCCTGCCCACCAGCCCGGTGAAGGGACCGCATCAGGCAGCGCCTGGGCACTGTGAGACTTGACCTAGAAGTGACTGGGGGGGAGGGAGGCCAGCAGGGGACCTTCGGGGCGGGGTGGACGCCGCTGGGTGGTTGCGGTTGCGCTCACGGCTGCGATGGCGCGCCCCCAGAAAATCGGAGCAAGCCCTATTACTATCGTTCAACTTTGTTGTCGAATGTTCTGGTGGGGTTTGGGCTAAGCCAGCAATGGGTCCGTGGGGCTGGTGTGCTGTCTGGCGTGAGAATCTCACCACCCAGCAGATGGCTCATCAGCCCGGTGCTTATTTATCCCCCGCGTCTTCTAGTCATCTGGTCTGGTCCTCTCTAGCCATGGCCTTCTGGTGCTCTGGAAAGGCCATGCGTGGCTGTCCGCTGAGCTCCTGGCCCCAGATCTGTGACCGCATCCGGCGTCCTGTGGGACTGGCCGCCTCACACTGGCTGGCGGGGTCTGGATTCAGAATCACGGTCAGTCTCCTGAGGGTCTGCCGGACCGGTCCTGCCGCACACGGTCTGGGTCAGGGATCCCGCAGCCTCTGGGCCTACGAGCACTCTCGCCGTTTCGTCGTTCCCGAGCGGGCCGCGGTCCATGCCAGTGCTGTCCTCGCTGCGTGTGGGCACCTCTCCGGGAGCCGGGAGACAGACAGACGAGACAGGACAAGCATGTGGTGTGTGGCGTGGGGGGCCATCACGAGTGTGAAGGAGAGAAGTCACTCGGGGAAGGACATGCAAACTGCGGCGTGGGGGGGGGGGAGCTGACGTGGAAGCACATGTACCAGGCAGTGCACATAGCCAGGAGCACAGAACCTTCTAGCAAAGGGTGGAGAACCTCCACGCCAAGGCTCCTCACACAGGGAGCCAGGGCTGTCTGCGGGCAGGAGGGAGCAGACAGAGGCGGCCTGCGGTGGGGAGTGAGGTCACAGAGATGAGGGGGTGACAGGCCCGCATGTGGGCCGTGCAGGTGACCCGGTGCCGCTCTCCTGAGGCCAGCCCCCCGGATGTGTCGGTGTTTGGACAGGAGCATCCAGCGCTGGCCAGCAGGGCTGCGGCAGGGAGAGCCGGGGGCACACCCCTGCGATAGCACTCGCTAAGAGCACGGGCGGCTGGACCACAGCGGGAGGAGGGCTGGCTTCCGCTGCCCGTTGGGAGGTTGCTCAGATCTTTCACTTCCGCTCACTGCTTGGGTTGACATAATTTCTGTTGTTCGCTCTCCTTCCCTTTTATAAAGTGTGGCCCTGCTTTAATTCGTGCTCCTTCATCCTGGACAGCCCCTGGGGTGCGTTTGGAGGGGCCAGCTCCCCTCTCTGGGCCTCCAGTCAGCCCGAGGGTCCCCTGGTGTCCTTCACCTGCGTTCCCGACCCCGGCTTGGCCACCGGCACTGCAGCCAACATCGGTTCCCAGAATCAAGACAAAACTAAAGACACTGCCTGCCTCTGCCAGGTGGGTTGGGGTGGGGGCCGGAGGAGCCTGGGTGGGGCAGGTGCCCTGAGAGTGCTATAGGGACTTGGCCACTGGGTTTCACGTAGTCCCAGGAGGACCCCCAGGGAGGGAAGCTTATGATTGTCGGGGAGGCCCGAGGGCGAGATCCTGCCTGAATGTCACAGGGGAGGAGGAGGAGGTGAAGGCGCTCCCAGAGGCACAAAGCCCCCCGCCTTCTGAGAGCCGCACAGGGTCCAGCCTCCATCTCTGGTCCGCCCGTGGGCTACAGTTCTGGGACCGCACATGCCAGCCCGTTCCTGGGTGCAGAAACTTCCTCTTTAATTTGCCCTGAGGACTGCACCAAAGGAGACTTCAAAGCTAGGCATCAGGGCCAAAATGAAGATCAGAGGGACTGAGCCGGGGACAGGGCAGGAGGGACCAGGCCCTGGTCCCCAGGTCCCACAGCCACTCATCTCCGACTCAGAGAAGCAAAGCCACAGGAGGGGGAAGGGAGGGCCTGCCCTGGCCCTTCGGCGTGGGCCGCCCCATCGAGGATGCAGAGATCAGGAAGGAGGTTCGGCACTTGGGAAAAGTCTAGAGGACGTATCCAACTGCAAAGAGGGACGCAGGTCCAGGGTGGCCGGGCCAGCCACAGCCTCTTCCCTCGAGGCCAGCAGAGCCCAGCACCCTGGACTGGGGGTGGTGGCTGGGAAGTGGGCCGGCGGGCGGCTGGTGATCCGTCCTGAGGGCCCCACTTGCCTGTTCTTCCTTGGGTCTACCTGGTGTCTGTAATAACCCAACTGCTTCCTCTGCCGATCCTTTTTCCCAACCGAGAGTGGGGTGGGCGGCACCAAATGAATGAGTTGAAGGAGCAGAATGGATGAGTGCTGAGTGGGCTTTATCGGGGGCTGGAGCGTGCCGGGCTCTGGGAGCCCTGTCGGGCAAGATGAAAATGGACAAACGACCCAGAAAGAAGACGCTTCACAGCCTGACAGTCCCACCGCCAACTGCTCTGCCCCTCAGGGAAAGCGAGCCGGCGGCTGAGCCAGGAGTTTGCAAACCGGCTGCCCTGAGCTCGGGCGCAAAGGGAGAGGACCCTGCAGGGCGACAGCCATTGCGGCGCCGGCTTCCCTGGTGTTTGATTTATCCCCAAGTTTCTCGGTTCTTTTTATGGCTTTGGTAATCACGAAATTATTATAGTTGTAAATGCTTCAAACAGTGCAGTGGAAAAGGCAAAGTCCCACCCAAGGGGCCCCTCCTTTTAAAGTAACCCTGAAGGTGGATTTCTTCATCTAAGTTCTGGTCTGGGCCATCCAGGCAGCCCGAGGTGCACCCTCTTCTCAAGCCCCGTGGGTCCCTGACATGCGTGCATGCATGTTCTGTTCTCTCGTTAGCCGGCTCCCCACGGACGGGCAGTGGGACCTCCCCAGCATTCCGTGGGTGGCTGTGGTGTAAAAAGAACCTGCGTGTGTCTCCTTGCGTAGCTGTGGTGTCATCCTGTAAAACTGATTCTTAGACGTAAGACCTCTGGGTAGAAGCGTGTGCACACTTCACGTTTTTATTTGGTGCCGTTGCCATCGGTGATGGCTCCTCCAGGATCCGTGCCCACCCTCAGAGAGCAGGCGCAGGGGTTACCATACTCTCAGCAAAATAAGATAGACCGAATCCAGTTTCTGTTTTCCAGGCTGAAGAGAGAAGAGACGTCTTGTTTCAACTTGCACTTTACACATGACACCGCTCCTGTTCGTGGGCCATGTGTGTTTCTCTGGCAAAACCATACTTGGCCCTTTGTTATTAAAAATTCTTTTTATTATTGATAATAATATGGCCCACAATAACTGAGAGAGAGCAGGAGCAGGGCGGGGAGCAGAGAGAGAGGGAGACACGGGATCGGAAGCAGGCTCCGGGCTCTCAGCTGTCAGCACAGAGCCCGACGTGGGGCTTGAACCCACGAACCGTGAGATTATGACCTGAGCCAAAGCCGGACGCTTCACCGACTGAGCCCCCCAGACGCCCCTAGGCATTTCTTAAAATTCTGTGATATTCTTTTTGCCACAAGATTGGGTAAAGGGTGAGCTAAGTTGACTATGTTGAGCGGGACTGATGGGTCCCCCCCACTGTGTTAGGGCTGGCGGGGGAGGAAAGGATGTATCCGCTCACAAATGTGCCACATGACCCTTGGTTACCAGTGGGGTGGAGATGCCCTGTTTTCCTGGGACCTTGGCAGGCCTCCCCCCTCCCCACTGCTCCTGGACGGCGACGGCCCCCGTGGGAGGCTGGTCTAGGCCCTACTCCTTCCTCTCTCTCTTGGCCCATTTTCCTTCTTTTTAAAAAATGGTTCATTTATTTTGAGAGAGAGCAGGAGGGGTAGAGACAGAGGGAGAGAGAGAGAATCCCAAGCAGGCTCTGTGCTGCCAGCACGAAGCTGGACGCAAGACTTGATCGAAGGAATCTTGGGATCATCACTTAAGCTGAAATCCAGAATCAGACACTTCACAGACTGAGCCACCCAGGTGCCCCTGGATTCTGGTCCATTTTGGCGGCTTCCTACTGGGGATCCTGCTTCCTCTGTCCCTGTCATCCTTCTGGACGGCATGTCCCCAGGACCTTCCTACTGGGCCCCTGTCACTTCCCTCACTGGCCTCTTTGGGGACTTTTCCTCACCTCCCAGTGTGGTTTCGTACCTGGCGTCTGTCTGTCCTTGTCTGTCCACGCCAAGGAGTACCCAGATACCTGCTGTCACATCTGTGACTTTGCACCTCATTTCATCGAGAAGAATGTCCCTCCCTCCCTTCTCCCCTTGATCACCTCTTTTTCAAGATCCATTAAGGTGTCACCTACACGGCTCCAACTTCCTTGAACCCTCTGACCTCTGGAGCAGAGCGGGGAGCTCGTCCCTTGGGCCCCTGAGACCCAGCACACCTCTGTGATCCCACGTGCGGCCCTGGACAATTCACGTGCTTTCCCTGTGCCTCGGGATCCTCACCAACCACATGGGGAGGACAGCATGAGCAGAGTGCTCCAGGGACTCGCCGGGAGCCCAGGCCGATGTGTGGGTGGAAGTCCTCTGGTCCAGGGCCCTGCGCGCAGTGGGAGCGCGGGGCGTGCAGTGGGAGCGCGGGGCCGTGTGGTTGTCATGTCAGAAATAGCCGTGCTGTGCACGGTGACTGCCACCACCTTCTCCACTGAATTATGACCTTGGGAAGGAAGACCGAGTTGTGAGGTCTTCCCGCCGGGCGCCGGCCCTCCCCCAGGAACCCAGTGGGCAAACCATGTTCCATTAAGGAACGAATGCTGTGTGTGATTTCGTGGCCAGCCTTCCTTCTGCACGTGGCCTGCACTGAATTGTTGACCTTACCCTTAATTGACATGAATGCAGTGCTGAGAGCCAACCATGCACCCCTGCGCCCTTGACTTTGGTGGGGTTTCTGAGGAGGGGAAGGCTGCCTCTGGCTGACCCCTGTAAGGCCTCTTTCACCCTCCGGCCTCGGGGTGAACTTGGGTCCCGTCTGCTGAGTTCAAGTTCAAGTTCAAGTTGCCAAGTTCAAGTTCCTGTCCATCAAGCCAGACGGGGGCATACCAGAGCTCAGGAGCCTTGTGTGCTGTAGCCCAGGGCCCAGCTCAGCTGACAGCTACGGCGGGGCCCTCACCTGTCCCTGTGCACGTTGGCCGGGCAGACTCCCCTGCTGTCCACCAAGGCTAGATGCTCCCCTCGCCCCTTTCCCTGATCTGTCACGCAGCCCAGTGCTGACCGTGGCAGCTGCCAACCCTTTGGACCACTGTGCGTTTTCAACCTGCAAACCCTTTCAAAGGACCTTGGCTGGTGTCTCAGGCTGGTTCGCTGTGAGGGGCTCCAGGGTCGGAGGTGAGTGTGCCTGACTGATGCGTGTCCTGGGGCAGGTGAGTGAGGCGTGAAGCGATCCCCGCTCTCTCTGGACCGTGGTCCCTGCGGTCGGGTCGGGGGCAGAGTGGTTCACAGAGCTGTGTCAGCTGCCAGAACCATAAAGACCAGCCTCGTCATTGAAAACGGGAGGAGGTTCCCGGCATGTGGAGGTGGGGCGGGTGGGGGCTGGAGCATACTGGGCCCGGTCACCCGTGTGGAGATCCCCGTGCGGAGTCCCACCTTGCCACCCACCCAGCCCTCATTCCTGCTGTGACCTCTCTGTCCTTGTCACCCAGGCTCTTTGGCAAGTTGGGGACACGGCTTCTCTATCCCAGACCCCTACCCACCACACTGGCTTCTTTGTATCCGAGCAGGTGCTGGAGAGCATGGCGGGCCACTGAGTCTGTCCTTCATGCCCCTGCACGCAGCAGCGCCCTCGGTGACCATGCGGGGCGGCTGCAGAATTTTAAGTCAGGACCCAGGCTGCTCCGAGAACCTAAATGCCCTCCCAGCCCCGGCTGACTGTGTAGCGAGGCTGCCATTGTGAGTGGAATCCTCAGCAGACAGATGACGTCACTTACAGAAATAGGGCACAGCGTCCTCATTGTTATGCAGACCTGTCCTTGATTACTTACCGACAGGGTGTATCCATGGATCCAGCGCTCCAGCGACATAGCACTCCTCCAGGACAGTCCGGAAGGACGCGGTTTGTCATTTTGGATGGCTTCCACAGCGCCCTGAAGTACATTAAAAATCTACCCAATGTGAGTTTTAGGGGTCAGAGTTGGGATATATTTTAGGCCAGAAACTCTTCCGTGAACTCCAAGTTCCACCGCGGTCATGCGTCTTGTACATTGGTGCTTAATTTCCCGAGTGCCCGCCTGTCCGCATGAGCTGCAGGTGCCAGGTCCTCGGTCCTGAGAGCCGCCCTCTCCCTCCCCCGTGACCCAGACCAGGGGCTTATGAGGCTCAAGGGGCGGGGCCTCTGAATGCTCTGAGCAGGTGGGGGACACGGGTCCTTCCAGCCCGCTTCTTCTATTTCTTCTATCCCCCAAAGGCAAGCACATAAACCCGACAGGCCCCTCCACCAACAGGTGCCAACAATAATATTTTGAAAATTCTAGTGCGATCGCAAAGGGAGATCTTAACAGTAGGAAAATCCCGTTCCTTTTCTTTTTTTCCCCTTTCTCAGCAGTTGAGCTGTCACTGATATTTGTTCATTTAAATAATTTGGGTCTGAGAGCACGGGACTGGGTTATGGCTGCCAGAGGACAGCTTTGTCACATCCTGGACCAACCCCCAACTTCCTTTTACAGCTCCCTTAAATTGCTCCCCCAAACTTGTGGATTTCCCTGTTACGTTCCTTCCTTCCTCCCCCTGGCTGCTGGACAGGCTCTGATCTTTCGTCCAGGACCCAAGTCCCTGGCCACTAGGCCTGGCTTATTCTTCCTACCATCATGAGATCATTAAATGAAGGAGAGCATTTTTCTTGATCAGTGTAGACCAGATAAGGTCAGAGATTTTCAAAGAAGCTGCTACTAAGAAATTAGGCCAAGTGGGAGAGGGAGGGAATCAAAAGTGTTTACCGACGTCTTTGGGACGCGTTCTGACGGGAACTTCATGAAGGCCAAGCATGAAGCAGGTGATCTGGTAGGATCTTCCAGCCTCTGGGTCCAGCCCAGTTCACACAACAGCTAATAAAGCTCACGGAGCATGGAGCAGGGTGAAGCCCGGGGCCAAGGGCAGGGAGCTGGGCCTGGAGCAGGGTCGGGGCAGAGATCTGGGAGGCTGGCCCTGCTCTCTGACGAGCTCACAGGCAGACAGAAGAGCAGGATGTGTGAGCGAGAGCAGGTACTCCGCTGCCTGGCCCTCCCCCGGGGCATGTGCACAGTGTAAGTCCTCTCTCCAGCGAGGCTTGCGAGAAGGTCTATCAGTAAATAATACAAGCAGCGTTCTACCACCTGGAGACTTCTATTCTGGTGGGGAGATAGACAAAAGGAGAAATACCGTGCAATAGATTGTATAAACAGACATACAATGCCAGGACAGAGATGAGAGACCCCTGTAATGTTACGAACAGAGCAGAGAAAGAGAATAGAGAATTTCTCGGGTTGCCGTTGTAGGTGTTGTGGTCAGGGAAGTTGTCACGGAGGAGGGGACATTTAAGCAGTGACCTGAGTCAAGTGAAGGAGACTTGTCAGAAAGGAGAGCCGTGTGCATGGAAGGCGCAGCAGTGGGGAGAAGCCAGGGGCGGCCAGCGCTGGGGTGCAGGGGGAGACGGCAGAGGGGCAGAGGAGCCGGCAGGGAGCCGAGCGGCTGGCTCAGCAGGATGTGGGGTTTGATCCAAAGTGTGAGGAAAGCCCCTGGGGGATCCAAAGCCGGGGCGTGAGCTGAGCTGGATGCGTGCCAATGACGCGCGTCAGGGGCCAGCCTGACCAGCGCAGCGGCCAGGCCGGTGGCTCCTGGGGACCAGGAATCCAGCTCCTCAAGGCTGGGCAACACTGGCTAACCTGCCAAGCCTCAGTTTTCTGCTCTGTAAAATGGGCTCCCAGGGCCTTTGCAAGGATTAGATGGCGGAGATGTGCACAGCACTCGGGCACACGTAATGTGACCATTCACTCCTTTCTTCTTCCCCATCCTGCCTCTTGATGCTTGCTTTCTTTCTTTTTTAAAATATTTTTTAACGCTTATTTGTTTTTGAGAGAGAGAGAGAGAGGAAGAGAACAAACAGGGGAGGGGCAGAGAGAGGGAGATGCAGGATCTGAAGCCACTCCAGGCTCCGAGCTGTCAGCACAGACCCCGACGCGGGGCTCGAACTCGCGAACCGTGTGATTGTGCTCTGGGCGGAAGTCGGCCTCCAGGCGCCCCTGTGCTCTCTAGTGCATGTGGATGGAATAGACACGGCCGTGTGGAAGGCCTGTGTGCGTGTGCACGGCCCGCACGGTCCCTGTCCCCGTGGCAGCGGGAGAGCGTAGGTCCAGCAATTGCGGTGAAGGCCCCTTTAGACAAGTTGAACACGACAGAAAGTTCCTCCTGTGTTAGGGGAGCAGCAGTGTCTTCGTCCAGGAGACAAAGCCCCAGCAATGTTGGCTGCCGGGCGGGGGGGGGCGGGGGGGGGCTGGGGGGCCACTTCCGTCTTCAATGAGAGCCACTCGGGCCCCGCGGGCGCCTCCCATCCCCACCACGCCTTCCGCCTTCCGGGAAAGAGCCCATCCCGCTGACGCATCAGCCAAAGCCCTGCTGGGAGGGCGCCTGTGTGCGCAGAGCCACCTTTTCCAAAGGCTGTCTCCCTGGCGACCAGCGGGACACGTTTACACAACGTGAACAGCTGTGGTCACAGCACCTGGCTCCCCTCGCCTGCACGCACAGGTGCTGTCCCCTCCTTCCCTGGGGCACCGCGGCAGGGCGTCACCCACCAGCGAGCGACCGCCCGGTCATCGCCCGTCCTTTGCCGCGTCATTCGCAAGGGGGGCCCAGGGCTGTCCAGCCACCGTGTAGGTGAAAGCTTGGTGCTTCGGCAGAGACTAAGTCTCTTTCCATCTAGAGGCGCCCCATAAAAATGCCAAGCTTTGGATGATGCGAGATATGCCTTTCCAGTTAGTCCTGTTTCAGGCAGAAAACTCCCGAGCGGGTAAGACTAACATCCAAGGTGCAGAGCGGGCTTGTTCATTACGTCCTAGGGTATCAGTGCGCTTGGGCTTGTGAGCGACAGAAAGGAAGGTAAGCAAAGGCAACAGATGCTCTGACTCCAGGGTCTTGACCCAGAGTCTCAGTCTGTGTCTGTCTGTCTGTCTGTCTGTCTCCCCTCCCCCCAACGCCCTTCCCCCCCTGAGGCCTGTGCCCGGGCCGGCTGGCGGCCCGGAGCTCACGTGACAGGTGCCTTCCCAGGCGCTGGGGGAGAAATGTCCGGGAGGGAACCCTGAGGGCCACACGGGGCCCCGCGTGAGTCACCGCAGCCGGCGCCCCGGCGTCCGGGTCGCTGCCGAGGCCGTACAACCCATGACTCACAAGCTGAATATGTTCATTACGGTTTGTAAAATGACGTTTTTATGGTAGAACCGTCTGAGGCCCACAGACGACTTGCAAAGGTCCTTGCAGAGTCCTTGGGGACCCTGGGCGCTTTCCCTGCTGGGAGCGCCCTCTGTGGGAGCACTACGCCTGTCACAATCCGCGAGCCGCTACTGAAATCATATCCTTTCCCCTTTATTTTAATTTTTTTTCTTAAGTTTCTTTATTTTGAGAGAGAGAGAGAGAGAGAGAGAGAGAGAGAGATCACCACTGGGGGAGGGGCAGAGAGAGAGGAGGGGGAGAATCCCTAGCAGACTCCGTGCTGCAGCACAGAGCCCGACGCGGGGCTCGATCCCATGAACCGTGAGATCATGACCTGAGCCCAAGTGCGTCACTCCCCTGACTGAGCCCCCCAGGCGCCCTCGATGCCGTACTCTTGACGCAAGTCCAAGCCTTGGTCAGAGTTTCTTGTCCTGTTTTTGTTCTGTTTTATTTTGTTTTCCACCCAGGAAACCACACTGTATTCAGTCATCAGCTCTCCCGAGGCAGACACTCCTGGTTGCTGGTGACCTTGCAGTTCTGAGAGGCGCTGGTCAGCCACATGGCCCCTCCGTCGAGATCTGTCTGATGTCCTTCTCAGGATGAGCCTGGGGTGCGGGCTGTGGGAGGAGGGCCCTTCCGAGCGGGTCATGTCCAGGGTGTGCGCCGTCCACACGCCCGGTCGCTGTCAGCACTGAGCCGGATCCCGGGGCTGGGGCGTGTCTGCCAGTGCCTTCCCTGCACTGTGACTTCCCCACCATCTCTCCCATGGTGTCCTCTTTAGGAGGAAGTCGCTGAGCACAGTCGGTGCAGGAGGAGAGCAGGGCGTGGCCCGCGTCCATTCACAGAAGCGGTTCTGAGTTCTTCTGCGTGGGAAACTGGTCAGCTCTCGCCCACGCATCTGTTTATTCGACCGTTTGTTTATATCTGGATGAGCTCATGGGTATTCGGTTTCTTCTCTGGGTTGTCGCCCAGTGTTTATTTTCTTGCTCAAATGGGTCCAGTTTGGGTCCCTGGGAGCCCTTTCAGTCGGCTCCTGGGTCCCTGGACTTTCCTATGTGTGTGCTCTTCCTTCCCCCTCCCTTCCTCTTTCTCCTTCCTTCTTTCCTCCCTCCCTCCCTCTCTTTCTTTCTTTCCTTCCTTCCTCCCTTCCTTCCTTCCTTCCTTCCTACCTTCCTTCCTTCCTTCCTTCCTTTCTTCTTAAATATAATTTATTGTCAAATTGGCTTCCATACAACAGCCAGTGCTCATCCCCACAAGTGCCCTCCTCCATGCCCATCCCCCACTTTCCCCTCTCCCCTCCCCCATCAGCCCTCAGTTTGTTCTCAGTATTTAAGAGTCTCTCATGGTTTTCCTCCCTCTCTCTCTGTAACTATTTTCCCCTTCCCCTCCCCCATGGTCCTCTGTTAAGTTTCTCAAGATCCACATATACATGCAAACATATGGTATCTGTCCTTCTCTGCCTGACTTATTTCGCTTAGCATGACACCCTCGGGTTCCATCCACTTTGCTACAAATGGCCAGATTTCATTCTTTCTCATTGCCATGTAGTACTCCATTGTATAGATATACCACATCTTCTTGATCCACTCATCAGGTGATGGGCATTTAGGCTCTTTCCAGGATTTGGCTATTGTAGAAAGTGCCGCTGTGAACATTGGGGTGCATGTGCCCCTGTGCATCAGCATTCCTGTATCCCTTGGGTAAATTCTTATCTTTCTCCCTCTCTCCCTCTCCCTTCCTTCTTCCCTTCCTTCCTTCCTTCCCTCCTTCTTGCAATTGCAGGATACTCTGCTAATCTTGTGCATCCTGCCTTAGTCCTGGATCAGCAATTTCCACAGGAGCCCTGGGACCTCGGACTGGAGAACGGAGTGTGAGACCAGCGCCTGGGACTGGGTGTGGGCACGCTTCTGGGCCGTCTCACCGACAGAACAAGAAAACACACGTGTCTACACTGAGCCATGTGTAGACACGGACCTCTGTATCTATATCACATCAGATTGGATCACACGGACATCTTCAACTTTGACCCGCTGCCACAGAAAGGATCTTTTGGGCCCCTGTTTTTGTTCACGCCCCTCCCTGCTCCCACCACCCTCCATCCATTGCTTAACTGTTCAAGTTCGGTATCCACCGGGGCTGGGCAGGGTCTCAGGGCCGGGCCGCGGGGACGCAGAGGTGAGGAGGGTGTCCAGCCGGGCAGGCTGCCAGGGTGACCCAGGGCTCGGCGTGAGCTGCCGGGCTCCCCGCTCCAGGGCCGTGACCGTGAACGCCCCAGGCTCCCTGCCCTACGGCGTCCGGGGGCTTAGCCTTCTGCCCGGGCTCTCAGTGCAGGGCCTGGACGGGTGCCCTGCTCCTACCCCGGGCAGGACGCGGAGTCTGCGGGAAAGACCAACCCTGAAGGCTGTTCCCTGAGAGCTCCCTGTGCGGGCGCCAGACCACCCAAGGCTTGTGAGGGGATAAATAACCCGCTGGGGAGGCACCTGTGGGACCGGCCAGGGGAGGGGGGTCTCAGAGTCGGGCGGGGTATGAAAATGAAGACTGCGCTTGCTGGCGGAGAGGGACACGCACCGAGTGAGAAGAAAGGAGTGAACATCTTCCCGGGAGGCCCAAGGTCAAAAAGGCAACGTGAGAGTTCACTGTTGAAAGGCAGCCCTTGTCTGGCCTTTCATGCAGAGTGACCCGCCCCTCCCCCCCCCCCAGGCCCCACCCAGCTGGCCTGAGCAGAGGAGGGCTCGCCTGGAGAAACCGATGGCGTTGTAGACGTATTTGGGGCGGGGTCTGCCCCTGGAGCAGGGCTTCCCCAGGCTGGTGCCCTTCCTTGTCACTTTGTCCTCCTGGGACCCGCTGGGCCCGTGAGCTGGCGGCTGCAGCCAGGAGACACTCTGTGCTCTGTGGGTCAGCGGAGCCGGCTTCGGGACTTTGCTCAGAAATAGCCCGACAACGGGGCCCCTGGGAGGCTCAGTCAGTTGAGCCTCCAACTCTTGATTTCAGCTCAAGAAAGATCAGGTTGTGATCTCATGGTTTGTGGGTTTGAGCCCCACGTTTGCGCTGACAACTCAGAGCCTGCTTGGGATTCTTTCTCCCCCTTTCTCTCTGCCCCTCCCCTGCTCACAATCTCAAAATAAATAAAGTCCTTGTAGAAACTGACCCTAGGTATTGGTTTTCTGTTGATGCACAAACTCCTTTGCGGATTGCCCAGAGAGGGAGGGAGCTGTCTTCCGTGTTCCCTACATCTCTCTGATGCAGAGCCGCAGCATGGCATCATGAAGATGAGACATCGCTTCTTAACAGAATTTGCAAGTGAGATCACAGCCCAGAGCTTGGTGGTTCCAGGAAGGAGGCGTGGCCCATAAGAAGCAGCTTTCCCTGTGTGTGTACACGTGTGCATGTACCCCAAGCCCATTTAGCACCACTGGGGACCTGGCACGAATCTGCCTTCTAGCACATGCTGATTAATCTCATCCCACCTCCAAAACACATGCACCTCCCCCCAACCTACTCCATGAAAGCCTCTTAATGGTGGCTTAGAAAACACACGGTCCTTCGGGAGGCTAGAAATATTCATTTTTTTCATTTTGCAACCCAGAGAGACTCTTTTAAGGCATGCTGTTATTAGGCACATGGGTTTGATGTAATCGTGTGAAGGTAAAAATAATGCACGTCCCACGCTGCCAACAAATGTCATTATTTGCTCTGTTTGACAGGTTGTCTTATTTCTGCTCATTTTCCAGCTTTGACAAGGAAAATGGTGCATGAAATGCCATCTAACTAGAAAAGGCAAATGTCTTTGGAAGTTAGGCAAATCTATTTAGAAATGCCCCTTACCTGCGTTATGGTGTTTGCCGAATGGTACTAAGCTGTTATGTAATCGCACATTACTAAGGTACCAGTGTTACAGAACAAGAAGGCCACTGCTTCGATGGAAAAGTTAGTCACTCTGTGGAATAAATCTAGTAATTTGGCAGTGGAAACCTTTCCAGTGACTGATTTGATGTTCTGTAGACAGAACTTTAATGAATCATTGTTAAATCTACTTAGCTGCCTCATGGAGGCAGGACAAAAAACTATCTTTAAGCAAACAAATGAAATCCAGACAACATGCCCTAGAGCTCTCTGCCTTCTATTCTTTGCTTTAACTGGGAGTGGAGAATAAGCAAAGCTGCCCCAACCAGTTAGGGCTCCCTACCTGCCCATCCCATGGTGGGTGGGAAAATACTCATCCTGGACTGTTGCTCAGAGAGAGAGCTACTTTGCGTTAGTGTGGAGATTGACTGTGGTGACCCAAGAGACCAAGCTTTCTCCAGGGCATCTGCTTCTCAGTGTCACTTTGTGTTTCTTCACACGACCTCCCAGAAAAGAAGTCAGAGGAGGAGTTAAAGATGAGGTTAATGTCATCAGCCACAGGCACCTGGTAAAGTGATGATGGTGCTGAAAGGAATAGGAGAATATATCTTAAATAAGTGGATGGGTGGATGGGTGGGTGGATGGGTGGGTGGATGGGTGGATGGGTGGATGGATGGATGGATGGAAGGGTGGGTGGATGGATGGAAGGGTGGGTGGATGAATGGCTAGATGGGTGGCTGGGTGGGTGGATGGATGGGTGGGTGTGTGGGTAGATGGGTGAATGGATGGAAGCATGAGTGAATGGATGGATGGATGATGAATAAGTGGATGGATAGATGGATGGATGGGTGAATGAGTGAATGGTTGGGTGGATGATGGACAGATGGATGGATTGGTGAGTGGATGGGTAAATGGATAGATGGATGAACGAATGGTTGGGTGGATGGATGAATAGATGGATGGATGGGTGGATGGGTGGCTGTGTGGATGGATAGATGGTGGAGTGAATGGATAACCGGATGGATGGTGAGAAGGAAGGATAGATGTATGGATGCTTGTATGGATGGATGGATAATGGAGAGATCATGTACACTTGGATAGATGGGTGGGTCCTTGGATGAATGTATGGATGGATGGATGGATGATACTTGATTATATCTAGGGATGAATGCATGGATGCAGAATCATGGATCACAGATGCTTGGATGGATGGATGGATGATGGATGCTTGAATAGATGGATGCACGGATGTATGGATGGATGAATTAACAAATAAAGATGTTTGGTTTGGGTTGGGCAAATGTCAGTGCATTCAATCACAGAAGTCCAGTAGATAGGTGGACACATATTCATGGAGTACTTACTTTGTGGCAGGCACAGTGCCAGTAGGAGGCTTACCTTTTAGGGAGTGGGGACCCTGTGGTTGGTAGAGGGTTATGAGACCATCTGAGAAGATGGCAGCTGGCTTGAGCCTAAGTGAAGACAGAGCTGGCCTTGAGCAGGTAGGGGCCAGCGCTTCCCAGCGGGAAGAACAAGAGTGGTAATGATCTGGAGAACAACAGCCTGGCGACAATACTGAGCACCACAAAAGCCTGCAAGTCTGCAGCATGGTGCCGTGGGACAATGGCCTCTGAGTCCACTCTACCCCTTTTCTTCACCTGTCCTGGGGCTGACTCATCCGAACACACCAACAGGCCCTCTTCTTTTCTGGTTTACGGTTGGGTTCAGACAACAGGGAGTCCTGGTAGAAGCTCGGGGTTGGAGGAAGAGGTCAGGGCCTTGGTCTCTGTGACGTTGCTCTCATCAGGCTGCTATTTCAGTGACTGAAGGTCACTGCTCTGCTCAAGGTGTCCTCCTACACAAGGCTGTCTTCTTTCAGGCTGCTGGTAAATGCTTGCCCCCTCCTCATGACCCTTTTGGGACAAGGTGGCAACAACTCCAGGTTACCCCCAGCCTGCGCACACTTTTATAAATAATCCTTTTGTTAAAAAAATTTTTTTTAACGTTTTATTTATTTTTGAGAGAGACAGCATGAGCAGGGGAGGGTCAGAGAGAGAGGGAGACACAGAATCTGAAGACAGGCTCCAGGCTCTGAGCTAGCTGTCAGCACAGAGCCCGACGTGGGGTGCAAACCCACAAACTGTGAGATCATGACCTGAGCCAAAGCAGGACGCTCAACCGATGAAGCCACCCAGGTGCCCCTAAATAATCCTTTTCCAAACAACCTCCAAATTACCTTGATTCTGGAGTTGTTTCCTGTTGCGGTCTTGACTGATAAGGTAGTTAGTACAGGAGGGGCCCAGAAAAGAGATCCTCAAAGTGGGATCTGGGAATAGGTTGGTCATTGGTCTCCTTGCCAGGGGAGATGACATAGGTAAACACGGGCATGGTGGCATCTCGGTGATTCTAATAATCACCGATGTCAGCATGGACTGGAGTACCATGGGGAGGACAAAGCCCTGGGACAGAAGCCCCTGTTAGGGGCAACAGTGATCAGAGAGAAGACTTTAGTCTCCTGGCTTCGTCCTACCTCTCTAGAGAAAGGAAAACCTTAGATTACTGGACACGCATGAGACAAGGTGCCTGGTGGGCAAAGGGAGGGATCCTGACACACTGAATGAAGACATGGATAGAGCTGAAAAATGTGAACTTTCAAGTTCCCTGAACCCCTTGTCCCCTAGAGACCATCCCTTCCCTTGTCTGAGGCACCAGCCCTGCTCTGCACAAAAGGCTTTCAAGGACTAGCCTGGACCAGGTGCTTCCCGAGCTGAGGCTGAGTCTTCTTGTCCCTTCTCCCACCCCAAACACCTCCATTCCCACCGGGCACACATGAGAGTGGGGTCTGCTGTCCCATCTTATGCTTAGTGTGTGTGCAAATCCCCAGGGGGGTCATGTCAAAATTCAGATTCAACTCAGTAGGTCCAGGTTGGGGCCGGTGAGGCTGCTCCTAATAAGCTCCTGGTGCTACCCCCGGGCTCTGGGATGGTGGGCTGAGCAGCAGAGAGGCAGGCTCAACAGAGCCCCGCAGGGGAGGAAAGAGGTAGCCTCCCCACGGCAAGGGTTCAGGACTGTGACCAATGATCAGCAGGAACAGGGGAGCACATGTGAGGGGCCTCTGATGGTGCAAGTCCTCGTGGGGATATGAGGGTCAGTAAGGCTCACCCAACCCGCTGACCCGGGGGGATGGCAATCATCTGCAGAGCCTGAGGGCCACCTGTAGAGCTTCTGATGTCATGATCTGGAGAAGATAGCATTAGAGGTTGCAAACACTCCCCAGGAGCCTAATGGGCAGGCAGGGCTGGGAACCACTGGTTACATGTGGTCAAATGTATTGTCTTCATCAATGTTCTACTAGATGGCTCATTAGAGCCTGGGCTCAGTGATGGCCTACAGGAGGCCTTGATGACTCTGCATTTCTGAGAAAGGTCATGGAGTGCCTGAGGCCAAGTGCTCACCCATCAGATACAAGTGGGCTCCACTTCCATATCTAAACAAGAAGGGTAGTCGTCAGAGCGTTTGGACAAGTAGGATGTACAGCAATGTGTCACTGATCACAGGGGTCACCAAAGATGTGACAGGTGAGCAGCTTCTCTCAAGAGATATGTGTTTAAGGAGAAAAATCTATCATCTATATATCTATCATTTGTCTATCTATCATCTATCTATCTATCTATCTATCTATCATCTATATATCTAATCTATCATCTATATCTATCTATCTATCTATACATCTAATCTATCATCTATCTATTATCTATCATGAATCTATATTGATCTGTTTATGGAAAATTCAAATTCCAAATTGATTGGCAGAAATCCAACTTAAATGACCATAGTAGGGATGCATGACCCCTTACTCCTCTGGACTTAAAGTCGTTTCACAGATCTGGGTATTTGCACGGATGGGGAGGCTATCTTCCTTTGAAGAAAGAGTGTTGCAGGGAGGCACAGGTGTGTACTGTGGGCCTTTCCTTAGGCTTTCCCTAGCAGCTCCCATGTCTTGGGACTAGAGCCTTGGCCAACCCTCTGGGCAATTAGATATAGATTGGGGACATACATTGATCCCAAAGGGACACTGTGATCCACTCATAAAAGTGGAAGATTTGGCATGGCAATAATGGAGTCTTGGTCCAAGTTCATCTCACATGGAGTCCGGTGGACATAGAGATCTACTCCTGATTATTTCCCCAGACCCAGAATCTATAGTGGGAATAAATATGCTTAATGTCTTACCTTTGGACCGCCATAATAAATACTATGGCCTGGGTGGCTTAAACAACAGACATTTATTTTCCGTAGTTCTGGAGGCTGGAAGTCTGAGATCCGGGTGCCTACAGATCCGGTGTCTGGTGAGGCCTCTCTCCTTGGCTTGCAGAGATGACCACTTTCTCATTGTGTCCTCGCACAGCAGAGAGAGAACCAGTTGTGGTGTCTCTTCCTCTTATAAAGACACCAACCCCACCAGAGGGCCCACCTTCATGTCCTTTTCTAAACCTAATTAGTCCTTAAAGGCCCCATCCCCAAATACCACTGCACTGGGGGCCTAGGACTTCAACATATGAATTTGGGGTGGGGAACACAGACATTCAGTTCAAATATTCAGCAACTGGCCAAATGCCCATGTTGGTAGAGGGGGCGGAGGAGAACCGCCCTCTACATCTACCCCTGAGAAATAATGACTCAAACCCAAAACTGCATCCAGGGAATCTGAAAACCTGGGGCACCAGCAGACTTGGGAGATTCCAGGGAGAAGATTCCTACCATGAGCCCACTTAATACACCCGTTTAGCTGGTACAGACGTCAGATGGATCCTAGAGCATGAGAGCGGGTTTTCACCAACTCAGTCAGAGGTGATGGTGACCATGGCTCAGATGCGTCTTTTCTGGAAGAATCACTACAGCCACTCGTACCAGATTTGTCTCTGTTGCCTGGAAAATGCCTTCTTTTCATCTCTCATCAGTAAGGAGAACCATTAACAGTCTGTATTTCATGGCAGATTGGGGGGCATGCACGGGGCCTCAGCCCCATGGTTCTCCTTTCCCCAAAGCTGCCCTGGTTTCTACCACCTGCTAGGTGCTGACCTGAGACCCCAGTCCTGGGTCACCCATGTTCCCTGGTGGGACAGGATGACTACCTGGAGGCTGGCCGGCTACACCAACCCCTGTCCATCCTGGAGGAGCAGCACTCTGTTTTCATAGGAATAAACCACTGGCCTTCCCTGCCCTGCCCTCAGTGCTTCTGGGCATTGCCAGTCTTGTTCTGCAGAAGACCCCAACCATCACTGTGGTATTCGTATGACATTGCCTCCAACGGCAGCACATTGTGTGATAAGCAAATGCTGCTGCCCCTGAAAGAGAAGATCACCAGCTGATCATGTGGCCCAATGAGGAAGCTGGACACACACAACAGAAGTCCATTACATAATGGAAGTTTTCGTGGGGATTCTGGGGCATGAGTAGATGACACACCCGTGGCCACTAGAGGCATTAATGGAGTTGGAGAAGGTGCGCATGGGCCTGGCTAAGGGAGGGTCTGCATGAGGTGCTGGCACCAGCTGGGAGCAGTGGCACAGCCTTAAAAGACAATGATGACGATGCAGAAGAATGAACCTGGACCACTTTCTTACACCATGCACAAAAATAAACTCAAAATGGATGGAAGAGCTAAACATCCTTCTTTGATGGGAAGTCGTCAAAATCCTAGAGAAGAAAACAGGCAACAATCTCTTTGATGTTGGCTGCAGAAACTTTTTACTTGATATGTCTCTGTAGGCAAGGTCGACAGGAGCCAACATGAACTACTGGGACCTCATCAAGATAAAAAGCTTCTGCACTGCAAAGGAAACAATCAGCAAAACTAAAAGGTGGCCAACAGAATGAGAGAAGATATTTGCAAACGACATCTCAGATAAAGGGTTAGTATCCAAGATTCATAAAGAACTTATCAAACTCAACACCCCAAAAAACAAATAATCCAGTGAAGAAATGAGCAAAAGACATGAATAGACACTTTTCCAAAGAAGACATCCAGATGGCTAGCATAAAAAAAATGCTCAACATTATTCATCTTCAGGGAAATGCAAATCAAAACCACAATGAGATACCACCTCACACTGGTCAGAATGGCTAAAATTAACAACCCAGGCAACAACAGATGTTGGCAAGGATGAAGAGAAAGGGGATCTCTTTTGCACTGTTTGTGGGAGTGCAAACTGGTGCAGTCACTCTAGAAAATAGTACGGAGGTTTCTCAAAAAATTAAAAATAGAACTACCCTACAACTCAGAAATTGAACTGCTAGGTATTTATCTAAAGGATACAGGAGTGCTGATTCGAACAGGCACATGCATCCCAATGTTTATAGCAGTGCTATTGACAATTGCCAAAGTAAGGGGAAAGAGCTCAGATGTCCATCAACTGATGAATGGATAAAGAAGATGTGATATGTGCATGCGCGCGCGCGCGCGCGCACACACACACACACACACACACACACACACAGTAGAATGGAATATTACTTGGTGATGAAAAAGAATGAAATCTTGGCATTTGCAACAATGTGGATGGAACTAGAGTGTATTACACTAAGTGAAATAAGTCAGAGAAAGACAACTATCATGATTTCACTCATATGTGGAACTTAAGATACAAAATAGATGAACTTAAGGGAAAGCAAGCAGAAGTAATATAAAAACAGAGAGGGAGACAAAACAGAAGAGACTCTTAAATACAGAGAACAACAGGGTATCTGGAGGGGTGTTGGGTGGGGGCTGGGCTAAACGGGGAATGGGCAGGAAGGAGGACGCTTGTTGGGAAGGGCAGGGGGTGTTATATGTAAGTGATAAATCACTGAATTCTATTCCTGAAATTATTACACTATATGTTAAGACTTGGATTTAAGTTAAAAAAAAAAAAAAGACAATGATGCTGGAAATCTTCCTGGCGGACAGAATGCCGTGAGGTACATTTAGTTGTCTACTTCCTGGAGATGCAGAGTTCACTGAAGGTGACAGGTCTCTGTGGATTCATGGGGAGTGGCAGAAAGTTGGCCAGTCTTCCAGAGATGTGGGAAGAACACAAAAAGAAACTGGTGGCCAAGTGGGTCCCGGGGAGACATGTGTGGACCTCGTGGGATGGGCAGGGTGCGGAGGTATTTATATCTGACTTAAGTATCCCCTGGGAGATGAGAGGGCATCCCAAAATTCAGGGCTCGGGGGGACCCATCTCATGAATACCAGCTAAGTCATCTCCTTCTTCAAGCAGCCTAGTCCTTGCTCATTGGGTCCATGTAAGAGAGGATATCTATTTTATTTATTTATTTTTAGATGTTTATTTATTTTGAGAGAGAGGGGGAGAGAGAGAGTGCACGGCAGCCAGAGAGGGTCAGAGAGAGAGGGAGTGATCTCATGAACCGTGAGATCATGACCTGAGCCGAAATCAAGAGTCAGACACTTAACCGACTGAGCCACCCAGGTGTCCAGAGGCAATATATTTAAAAGAAATTAAAATCAATGCAAAAAAAAATCCACAATAAACAAAATACTGAAGTTTTAAATAAAACCTGGTGCAATAGCAAACCATATTGGAGCCATGAAAAGAGGTCCAGCTGCCCATCTGATTGCCACGTGGGGCTGGGTGAGGTCCACATGAATCCACCACAGCCGAGGCCCGGCCGGTGCCCTGGACAGCCAGGAGCCACGCCCCCGAGTGTGGACTCTTCCCCCAAACATCCTGTTGGCCGGCGGCCTGGGCCTGGCCTCCTGGGGGCCCAGCGACGTCTTTCCCCCAGAGCACCACATAGATGAAGCCCCTGAGACAGACCGGGTGTCACTTCGTGGTCCTCGGTGGGGGAAGGCATACGTACACTTTTACAGAAAAACGCACTGAGAGAATGTAATGTGAACGGCTTTCAACTTCGAGCTGCCTCTCTACGGGATTTGTGAAGACTGGACAAACACCTCCTTTCTGATTTTGTAAATCAGGCTCCAGGTGTCCACAGGAGAAGATCCTAGAAAGTGAAGTGCTGTAGGTGGGCCTGGGGGACCGGTGTGGGGGTCTGCTCCGAGGCTCTCTGGCTCTGGGGGGGTCAAGCTGCTTTATGAGCCCCAGTGACCCGATCTGCAAAAGGCTCTTTGCAGATGTAATTCAGTTAAAAATCATCCTGGATTTAGGGTGGGACTCACATCTGATGGCGGGGGTCCCTGTAAGGAGAGAACAGACACACAGGGAGACTGTCACGAGAACGCAGAGCAGAGGGGGCGCCCTGGTGGCTCAGTCACTTGAGCGTCTGACTCTTGGTTTTGGCTCGGGTCATGATCTCACAGTTTGTGAGATCGGGTCCCGTGTTAGACTCTGTGTTGACAGTGCGGAGCCTGCTTGGGATTCTCTCTCTCCTCTCTCTGCCCTTCCCCGGCTGGTTCTCTGTCTTTCTCTGTCTCTTAAAATAAATAAATGAACTAAAAAACAAAAAACCAACAACCCAGCCTGGGCAGGTGCGCAGGGTCAGATGGGCGGCGGCGTAGGATGGGGCTGAGCTGTGACCCGGAAGTACTGGGCATTGAGGTTGTGCCCAACGTGACCGCGGGTCCTGCTGCTTTTCACAAAGCCCGGTGAGAGGCGGGCGGGGGTTTGAGGGCCTCCCTTCACACCGTCCGACCCGCCAGTCCGCACCCGCTGTCCCTGCGCTGTGGCATCGTACACCCAGAGCTGAGTCTTCTGTTCCTCCTCGCCTCATCAACTCTGTCACACCTGCGGAAAAATTGTCTTAACATTCTGCTCTGTTGCCTGCTTCAGCAAAGGTATTTCATAAAAGCCAACGGGCTCCACGCGTGGTGGGGTGGTGGAACTTTCTGTGCCCGCCCGGAAGATCAGCCCCTGACCCGGTTCCTCACCGTGAAGCTGGGGCCGTGTGACTGCAGGTCAGCCATGCAGGTGCCGTCCCCTTGACCTTGGGTGCCGAGTGCAGACCAGAAGCAGGGATGAGAGGAATCCTTCCTGGAGGAGGAGGCAGGAGCACCCAGCATCCGGGGCCGTGGGGCAGCAGGTCTGGCGTCGATGTGGCATCGGAGTCCTCAGCAGACCACGTGTGGGGCTCCGGGTCTTGCTGGACCCTCGCCTGGCTTCTGCCCGCTCTCCCAGCCTGGCTCTGCCACCTTCCTGCAGATGGGGAGGATGCCCTCCACCCTTTCAGTGCCTCCCTTTCTGATCGGCTCAGTGAGGGGCCGCTAGCGTCCGGGACCAGCCGACCCGTGGGACGCAGCAGCTGCCGCTCTCTGGGACGCGCCCTGGGCCGCTGTGCTGGCGCCCTGCTTGTCCCCTTCCACACTCCAGCTTCCCCGCTTCCCCCGCTTCTGGACCACTAAACTGGGAGCCAGGAGTCCCTGGGCCTCCAAGGCCTTTGGAAGGGGTGGGGCCTCCAACCCCCCCCCCCCACCCCGCTGAGCACCAGGGTCCCAGCGTCTGGGAGCTGGGGTCCCAACGCCAGGGCCCTCGTGTGGGATGACCGCGCGGGATTCCCTGGGTGCTCACGGTAACGAGTCATCAGAAGAGCCCGATCCGGGTCCGGAACTCACCCTCAGGACGGACCTGAGGAAGGCGCACGGGGTGCTGGCCGGGAGCGACCAGAGACTTCTCGTGTGGCTGGGGGCAGGCACAGCTGCCACATGGCTCTGGGACACGGGGTAACGGCATGCAGCGAGCGTGAGAGCGCCCCAGGGCTCAGCAATCCCCCCAACACCTTATAAACCCACAGAGACTGCGCGCGGGTGGAACCGAAAACATGCACACCGTTCACAGCGCCACGTTCATCGGAGCCGAACCGGGAGCGGCCGTGACCGGCAGAATTAGGGGCCGTACCCCCGCCCCCCGCAGCAGTGAGAGTGGCGGCAGCAAGGCACAGGCGCCACCTGGGGGAGGCAGACACGGGACGCCCTGCGCAGCCCACTTCCCTCGCGGGACCCCCGGACGGTCTGCGGGGCTCTCCAGGGAGGGGCGCAGTGGCTGGAGGGGCCATGGGGGGTCCTGGGGGTGCCGTTCTCCAGCTCGGTGTGGCTGCTGGTTCACAGGTATGTGCGTGGTGCGAGGTCGTAAAACTAAACGCTTTGGAGTGTTTGCTTCACGCAGGTTACACTTCAGTAGGAGTTAAAGTTAAAGTGGGAGAGGAGGTGAGTTTGGGGACTGGTGAGGGGGTGCGGGGGCCGGTATGACCGAACCTGAATGCCTCCTCTGCCTCAGGTCCCCAACACTGCCACCAGGAGGGCCTGGGAGGAGAGGGAGGGAAAAGGAGGGGGAGAAAGAGGGAGATGAAGGAGGAGGAGAAGGAGGAGGGGGGAAGGTGTGGGAGGAGGGGAAGGGGTAAGGGGGA
>PISW01004287.1:103487-171588 GCA_004023785.1 Mungos mungo
GGGTGAGAGAGGAGGGCGAGGGAGGGTGAGGGAGGAGGGTGAGGGAGGGTGAGGGAGGAGGGTGAGGGAGGAGGGTGAGAGGGGAAAAGAGGAGGAGGAAGAGGGAGGAAGGACATGGAAACCGCTCAGTCAGCTTGTCCGCTGCATTAATGTCCCTGAGGAGGCTTGGGCAGGAGCCCTCCCCCTTGCCTGGTGGGCGCTCTGGGGTGCAGATGGGCCCTGGTGACCTCCAGAGAGGGCCCGCCTGGGGAGCGCACAGATGTTTGAGTCATTCCCATCACCTCCTCCAACTCTAGTGTTCCTGCTTCTCAGCGGGGGAGGGCAAAGGTAGGATGCAGGGGTAGGTGCCCCTGGTGCGGGTCTGGAGAGCAGAGGTGAGGGTGAGGAGGGTGTGCCAGGGCTGGCGGCGGGAGCGGGAGCAGGCTCCGGGGGCGCTGCTGGCTCCCGGGTGAGGAGGGAATGGGCAGCCCAGTGCGAGCCCACCTCGCCCACCAGGCCGGGGTGCCGTGGGAGGGACAGGGCCCATCGTCGAGGGCCGGGGATTAGGGAGTCCCGTCAGGCCCACGCCCAGTGCAGCACAAGAGCGTCCAGGGAGGGGACGGAGCTGTGCCCCAGATGCATGGGGACGACAGCTTCCTGAGGGGCACACTGGGGGCTGGGAGGCCAGGAAGGTGGGCTCAGGGGCAGCGATCTGCTGGGGACAGTCTACGGCCCAGGGACGCGCAGCTGAGTACACCACTTCAGCCGCCCCTTTCACCCCTCCGTCAGGAAGACACCGCCCACCCTGGGCACCTGCTACCTCAAGGGCCCTGGAGGTCGCAGCCCCCCACCCCACCCAGCACTTCTCAGCCACACTGTCCCCTCCGCCTTGTCTGGAGGGCCCCTCTCGGGCCCCTGGGCCTGGTGAACTCGGGCCTCCCTCTGTTGGGTCTCAGCCTGGAGGGCAATTGTGCCTCTGCTGTCCCGGGGCAGGGTGGGGGGGGGAGAGGGTGTCTCCTGTGCTTCTTGAGTGGGTGCAGCAGCCCCCCACCCCCGCGGTGCAAGATCCCAGCTCAGCCCCGACTCGGAGGATGGACGGCCTCGCCCTGCTCAGCCTGTGTTCTGTTTGACCACCGTGGGGACTGTGGGGGAAGTGTGTGATTGGGAGCACGGGCAGGGGAGGAGCCAGTGTGGGGCAGGGCAGCAGGATAGGGAGAGGGGCCTGCTCAGCTGGGGGGCTGCACGCTGGCTGGCCTGGGAAAGGGTCCAGGAGGAGGGGAGGCTGGGGTTGGGGGGGGCTGGGCTGGTGGCGACCCTGCTGGCTGAGGCCCCGGGGCTCTTCCGCAGCTGAGTGCACGGCTGGCTCCCTTCCTTCCCTCTTGTGTTAAATGTGAGGGATCTGGCACTTTCCAAGGCTGGCTGTGAGACAGAACATGTAATTCAGAAGCCGGCTTCCGTTAAAAAAACAAAAAACAAAAAACAACACCTTCATTTTAGCGAAGTGGAGAATTTGAATCACTAGCTTCTATCTGAAGGAATTCGAGCAACTAGCTTCAATCCTTATGTCAGTCCGGCTGATAAGTGTGGTAATTGGAAGCAATCCCTTGAATCAGGCCTTTGATTAACACGCGCTAACGCCCAACACTTTTGAACGCCGTAAACTGCAGATGTCCGTTTAGCAAAGTGGATTTCCTTGCTTCGGTTATTTGATTTACAAACGAGCCAAACTTACCTACTGATCTAATTAGGTGAGAAATAAACCTCAGGGACGCGGAGATTCTCAAGTTCTCTTGGATGTTCCAATGCTGGAAATATATTCAGTAAAATGTCAGTCTAACATCCCCAGTCTTGAAATCAGTTCCTTCTCTTTTAATTGAACAAAATATACCAGGCAGCCCTTGGATTGCAGGGACGAGAACAGTGAACTCCGAATATCGGTATACTCTGTGACGGGAACCTATGGACTGTGAGTTTGAGTTTCCTTTTTTTAAATTTTTTTAAATGTTTTTTTTAATTTTTAATTTTTATTTTTGAAAGACAGAGAGAGACAGCGTGAGCAGGGGAGGGGCAGAGAGAGAGGCAGACACAGAATTTGAAGCAGCTCCAGGCTCTGAGCTGTCAACACAGACCCCAATGCGGGGCTCGAACCCATGAACAGTGAGATTATAACCTGAGCCGAAGTCGGACGCTCAGCTGACTGAGCAGCCCCGCAAGACCTCTTTCTGAAGCTTGTCCTTCCCGGCTCGCCCTCCTCCTGCATTTCTTCCGTAACGTTGGATTCCAGGTTCTGGGGGCCTGGGGTTTGCTCAGCCTCCATCGCTGGACCCCAGCCTCCTACACAGTGTCCTCTTGGGAAGTGTAGGTTGAAAATGAATTCATGAAACAAAAAAATGAGTAGGTGAGTAAATGATTCAGGGAAGCAAAGTGCAGCTCTACTGGAAACCTGGAATCAAAGGACCCTCCGTGCACTGGGACCCGGTGACTGTCACCGCTCACCGACGGAGGCAGGCAGAGCGCGTGCTCCGAGGGAGGAACAGCCCGTGGGTTGAGCCCCCGCGTCTCCAGGGTCTGACAGCAACCGGCCTGACTCCACCCCTCTGGCCCTGAGTTTGCTCTCTCTCAGGACCCCCTTGGAAGCTCGTGTCTGTCTGTCCACGATCACAGGTGTGGCTGGACCCTGGGTGTCCGCGGTGGGGCGTAATACCGGAGGGGCAGTGGGGTCACATCCCGCAAAGCCTTCACCGCCGGCCCAGTGCCCGTCTTCACCACGTGGCAGAAACCGTTGGCAGGAAGGGAGTAACATGGCCAGGGTGTCTCCGCCAGCTCGGGTGGGCGCAGCGAACTCCCACAGACTGAGCGACGTCCACCGTGGAAGGTTATTTCCTCGCCATTCAGGCGCTGGATGTCCAAGGTTAATGTGCCGGCAAATTGGATCTTGGTGAGAGCTTGCTTTCTGGCTGGCAGACGGCCACGGTCTTGCTGTGTCCCCACACGTGGCCTTTCCTCAGCGTGTGCACTGCGGCGGGGTGCGGGGGACGGGGGAGGGACCGAGCTCGCTCTCTGCTGTTCCCTCACAAGGACGTTAGTTCTGCGGGATCAGGGCCCCACCCTTAGGACCCCATTTAACCTTACTGCTTCCTTCTTCCAGATGTACCCACAAGGGGGTTAAGGCCTCAACCTACGAATTTGGAGGGTGGGGGGGTGGACAGAATTCAGTCCACATCCGGGTGGTAATTTAGGAAGATTCGTGGTGCAGCAGAGAGGAGAGGTAGTGGAGAAGGAAAACAATTATTGAGTGCCTATTGTATACCTGGAGGTATTAGGGGTTTCGTGTACCTTTTAAAACATCATCCTTATTTAACTCTTCTTCTTTTACCGTAAGGGAAACTGAGGCCAAGGAAGTTAAAGAACTGCCCAAAGGCTGCCACGTGGGAAGTGAGATCTGAATGCTGGGTGATCCCACCAGAGCCTGGCTGTGTAAGATGAGATGGAAGGGGAGACGGCTGGGGGCAGAGGCATGAGTTTGGGGGTGCTCTGGGTGCCCCAGGGCACAGGGGAAGATATTTTAAGGGTACACCTGCAGGAGCTGTGAGAGGGCCAGGTGGCACCCGGAGAGACTGGGAGAGAAGCCCCAGACCGAATCAGTTCACCATTGTTGTGTAGCAAACATCAGGGTGCTGGGGGGCGGGGGGACCTGTGATCTAAGCAGGTGCAGGGTCATCATGAGGGGCTCGGAGGGACCGGCTTTGGCTCAGGTCATGATCTCACGATCTGTGGGTTCCAGCCCCGCATTGGGCTCTGTGCTGACAGCTCGGAGCCTAGAGCTGCTTCGGATTCTGTCTCCCTCTCTCTCTGCCTCTCTCCCCTGCTAACTCTCTGCCTCTCTCTTTCCCACAAAAATACCTAAAGATTAAAAAAACTTGTTGCACGCAGAAGTCTTTCATGCAGAAGTCAAAACCCAACAGAAAATAATTCACTACCCCAAGACCCACATAATAAAAGGGGGCCCGTTCCTTCTGAACAGGTCAGTGAGGGTCTCACTGTCCAACCATACTCTGGCCGCCATGACCTCCGTCAGCCATGGTCGCCCCCGAGGTTTGGAAGGAGGTAAGTGCGTCAACCATGAGAGATGCAAATTCTGGAATCAAAGGAAACTGACCGCAGACCACACCCTTCAGCTCTGCGAGACCCCAGATACGTTTCCTCCAAGTCACACACCTTTGCTTTGGCCAAGGGATGTCTGTTTGGGCCATGCTGGCCATACACGGGCTTCTCCAACATACCCGTCCAGGCTGGGTTTCCTGCCCTGCGAGTTGACACGGTCCTACCCAGTTGGATTAGTCCGCTGGACTCTTTCCTTGTGTCTCTGCTGCAGACAAGCCCCAGCCCCTACCCTTGAAGGTGGCCGAGCACCTGCACCCATGGTGGGGATCCCACAGCCAGGCGGCTCCTCGTGGAGAGGAAGGCGGTGTAAGAAACCCTGCACCTTCAGGGTCTTTTTGTCTTGAGGACTGGGTTGTTTTGGGATTCCCTGCCTTGGGCTGAGTCCTGGGTACCACACCGCCTTGGCGCGGCACTCAGGGGCCCTGGGGTTTCTGTCCTGATGGCGCCAGAGATGGGCAGTGCTCCCCTCGGGCATTTCCATTGGCGGTTGGCTTGTTTCGTGAACGTTACATGAGCACCAGACCCTCTTCCATTCGGGAGGTTTGGCACTTGCTTCCCGGTGAGTCTCTCTTGCTCTTCTTTATGGAGTGGGAGAGACGGACAGGCTTCTCCACCACCGCCCTGCGTGGGGCCCTCCCCACAGGGCACAGGGCAGACTCAGGGTCAAAGACGCATTGGACAGAATCTGGGCGGTGGCCAGATTAGTCAGGGCTCTGCAGAGGAACAGGCGGATAGTGTTTAAGATAAGGAATCTGCTCACGTGATCACGAGGCTGAGAAATCCTGGGACCTGCAGCCTGGAGGCCCAGGAGGCCGGTGGGGAGGCCCAGGGGGCCGGTGGGGAGACCCAATTTGAGTCCAAAGGCCTGAGGCCTGAGGCCCAGGTGGGGTGAGCCCCAGAACGAAGGCAGAAAGTCCGAGGTCTCTGCTTAACAGCCGAGCAGACGGCAAGTCTGTCCTCTCCACCCTTTGCTCTGTTCCGGTTCCAGCAGGCTGGACGGGCCCCCAATGTGGGGAAGGGGCCCCTCTGCTTTACTCAGGTCACCAGTTCGCGTGCACCTCTCGTCCAGAAACACCATCGCAGACACGCCCAGAACAATATTTAACCACATACCTCCAAATACCCCCCGGTCTGCTGCTGTGCACACACAGCATTACCCCTGACAGTGGCCTTGAAGCCAGTAGAATGAGAGGGCTCATGGATCTGAGCCCAGGATCCACCCATCGGTACTGCTGAGAACCGGCCACCAGCGCCCTGCACTCGGGCGGGGGGGGGGGGAAGGGAAGGGAGGGACCCTCCTAGCTGACCCAGGACACTGGGAGAGGATGGTGTGGTAGACACCTTGTTTCTTGAAATGTATTCATGTCAATTTACAGTTGTGTTCACATGCTTGCGTGGGTACCGCTGTGACACGAAGTGGCACATGGATTCGCACAGGGAGTCATTTAACATCACTCTGGCTCAGGTTCCTAGTCTCAGCAACGGGGACCAAGGGGTGCCCCTTCCCGACGGAGACCAAGGGGTGCTCCTTCCCAACGGAGACCAAAGGTGCCCCTTCCCGATGGAGACCAAGGGGTGCCCCCTTCCTGACAGTTCCAAGGGGTTCCCCCTTTCCGAAGGAGACCAAAGGGTGCCCCTTCGCAGATTTGGGGACAGTGCTATGAGACCAGCTGCTCGTCTGTATGGCCGTACTCGCCTGTGTGGTCGGCACTCTTGTGTGAGGCACAACCTAGCTGGGTCTACACAGCAGGCCCGTTGTGCTGCCACGGCAGAGTGGGAGCGTGGGCGGAGGGTGGCGTCTAGCGGTGCATACTTGTGTGAAACAGGAGCTTACTAGGTGCCCCCTGAAGAAGGAGGGGTTGGGCTGGCCTCCCGCCCCAGGAGGCGGCTGACAAAGCGCTGATGGTGACGAGAAGAGGTCAGGACGCCAGCGCCCTGCAGGGCATGTGTCAGAGGCGCCCTATCCGGGCGTCACATCTGGGAGCATGTGGGGGTATCAGCGGGCACCAACTCTCCATGAGCCCCGAGGGGACAGGAGTCAATGGGGGCTGGCAGCCAACTTCAGGATGACGGCCAACCTGGGGGAGGGACATTTGTTTCAAGATTAAAAGTCCCCATCAACTCTCTTCCTTTGAGGTCGAGTGCTGTGTGAGGGAGGCTGATGGCGAGGGAGGTGTGGGTGCCCTTGGGAAATGGGGTAACACTGGGCGTCTGTGCTGGGGACCCTGCCTAGACACCACGTGGTTCGCTCTCCTCTCCCTCTGGGTCAGCCTGTGCCCAGCACTGCAAATGGCACAAAGGATGGATGGTTATTCCTGAGTATCATCAGCGAAGTAAAGAAAAAATAGAAACAATCAATTCAGGGCGTGGAGGAGCCGTTCGGGGACAGAAAGGCACACTGCAGTCTCAGTACCAAAAACGGTCAACCGGCGACGTTCCAAATGGAATCCACGGTCCGACTCCCCATCCCGACATTCCAAGTCCACCCTTCACTGCAAAGTCTCCCGCCGTGTGTGTTTGGAAGGCTTCGGCCAGCAAAGGCCCAGGAGCTCCTGTGCTCTGTGGCCGGGGCTGTGCTGCTCTGTATCCCCCCAGCATAGACTGGGGGGACCCATCTTGGGACCAGGTTTTTGCAGGGTCTGTGGACTGTAGACCACGGTGGGCACGAGGCAGGCCGCCCTGACCTGGGTGCCGCGGGGCACAGCTCCTGCATCGCCATGTGTGCACTCTGCTCTGGGGACAGACAGGTTTCAGGTTCCTGGTTTTCCAGATGTTGACAATGTCACTAGGAACCAAAGGACTTGATTAACTTCATGTCCAGTACGGGTATCTGTTTTATACAAAATGTCACCTTATATGTTTGTAGATCTGGGAAACAGTCATTTTGCTATATTGTTTTAGAAGAGAAATAATAGCTTCTTGGGTGAAATAAGCAAAATTAGCTCAAGAATTTCAGAAGAGGGGCAACTGGGTGGCTCAGTCCGTTAAGCGTCCAACTCCTGATTTCGACTCAGGTCATGATCTCACGGTTGGTGAGTTCAAGCCCCGTATTGGGCTCTGCATTGACAGCGTGGAGCCTACTTGGGATTCTCTCTTCCACTCTCTGCCTCTCTCCTGCTCACTCTCTTCTCTCTCAGAATAACTAAACAGTAAAAAAAAGAATTTTGGAAGAAGTCGATATTTGAAGTGAAGATGTTTCGAGGAATGTGCCCCAGACCTGGGGGTCAGCTGGGTCCAGAGACTGGTCAGGCCTCAGGGTCCCCAGGGCAGGCAGGTCTTCAGAAGAATGACGGCTCTCAGTTCTGGGTGCCCGTGGGGATCTACTGGGAGTATTTTAAAATGCTGATGCCTGGGCTGTACTCTAGACCAAAGGAACCAGAATCTCGGTGGGTGGGCCCAAGAATCTGTATTTTCAAAACCTCGCCCTGGCTGGGTGCTGAGACCCAGAGCATAGAGCTTCCTGGGCGCTCTAAGCCAGGGTCAAGTGAGGGCAGGAGTTTTGGGTCTGGGGCAGAGCTGGGCTCTGCTGGTGAGGAGCGAGCCCCCCCTTGGCCAGGCTTAGTGGGAAACCCCCATTCTCTTTGCCCCTTGATCAGGATTATCCGAACTGAGGACCAGCCGCAGGAAAGGCCGGGCGATCGCACTGCAGGGAGGTTACAAAGTTGACGAACACTAACTGGGCCAATCCCTCTCGGCAGCTCCAAGCAGACGGCTCTCATCAGCTCCTCGTCAACGTGACTCATTATCCGGCTGCCCCCAAATTAGCCCGAGCACATCCACGTGCATTTCAGGGAAGCGGTGACTGGCAGCTTGTCCCAAAATGGAAATGCAGATGACAGAAGCTTAATTAAAATAGAATAATCAGTATTTTTAAGACCCCGCACTTTGAAGCACAGCTTGGCCTGGACATGAAGCTGGCGTGGCCTCGGTCACGGCGAGCTGAGCTGAAATTACCGTGACTCGGCGGTACCGACGGAGAGGCCTTGGAGCCTCTGGACTTGTCCTTGCCGGTGTCCCCAACTCCGATCACATTTCACCCCCTTAGTGTACTGCTCCCGCCTCCAGGGCCAGACCAGGCCTTCCCCGTTGGAGCAGTCTCCGTGGCATCCAGTGTGACGTCAGACACTCAATTTTTCTTTTTCGAAGGATGAGCACATCCAGCCACCAGTGTCTGGGGTGTTGGAAGATGCACCCAGCATCCATGAGGCCGACGGGAGGTCCATCTCACCAGCTGCTGAAAGGTTCCTGCAGCCCAGGATGGCCAGGGGGAGACGCAAATGCCAGCTGGCATTTTCAACATGGCGACGACCCATCCTTTACCAAGTTCGGTCACTGGAAGTAGGAACGAGGGGATGGAGGGAAGTCATGCCTTCAAGTTCAACAAGAGCGAACACGTTACAGCTGCCAAACCCTGCATCTGAGACCTGCCTGCGGGCAGCACCCTTGGGAAGGATGAGAGCCAGCGGAGAAGGCACCTGTCCTCGCTCATCCCATCAGCAAAGCTGTTTGGAACGTCAGTGTGTGCTGGGCACTGGACGTGACCACAGCTTGTCCTTGCAGAAGTCACCATCTAGTGTGGATACAGACCGACACCAACACTTTCAACTCCGTTTGAAGGTACGTGGGGGCACGGGGACTCTGAGAAGCACAGAGTCTGGCTGGGAGGCAGAGTGCCCGCAGATGGTGAGCATTACTAATCCAGAGAAATCAGGGCAAGGATGGGAGAGATGAAGACGGGAGAGATCTTTCTTCTCTCTGGCATTGTGACCACTTTACAGTCTGGCTAAATGGTGCTGATGTTAGGAGGCCAGTGGGATGGGGACTGGGTATCTGTGCAGAACTGAAAGCAGAGAATTGTCAAACAAGAGGATTGGACTCCTCGTTTATGAGGAAGTAGAATAAAACACCTACTGTCCGAAGACTCTCTGGAAATGCAGCTAGAGGTCTAGTCCTGGGTAACTAGAACAAGCGGGCCTTCCTTGGTCCCCAAGAGTCAAGACCAATGTAAGCTAGTTGAGGACGGTGAGCGGGTCTCTCGTGACCAAGCCGGTCACGTTTGCTCTGTAACCCATGTCTTGTTTCCAGTAAGCTCCCAGCAAACTGCTGTTGGGCCATGGCTGGCTTGCCAGGCACGCAGGTGCCCTGAGCGGGACGGGGGCTGTCGCCTTGTTAAATGTCTCTGTGTTTCAATGGCCAGCATTTCTTTTGGCTTTTCATGGCTGATTTCACTGCAATACTGAAACCGAAGGAGACGGTTTGAGTTTTTGGACGTGCTCTAACTCGTGCCTACGGAGGACGGTGCGCCTGGCAGCGGCTGTTTACTCTTACTCCTCAGATCTGTTGTGCCTGCCAGATTCCGGCTGCCAGACCAGAGTCTTGTAATCTTTTAGAAGCAGGCTGCAGACCAGATTTTCCACAACATTATGCAGACCATGAAAGTACTAGAAAGAAGACAGGAGATGGGAACTCAAGGACACAGCGACGGCTTTGGCACCGTTTTCAGGGAGCCTTTGGGTTAATTCCGGTCAGCTCGAGTGGGCGATTATCCCGACGGGTGATGGCTCATCCACCCTCACTGTAGACTCCGTTGGACAAAGATGGGGGCTTTCTAGAATATCTGCCTTGAAGGAATCACATTCTAGTTGGGCATTTCGTGGCAGGCCATCCCCTGTGACAAGTCAGGTCTGAGCACTGTTCCTAAGGGGACAACATTGTCCCCTGCTGGTGGAGGGGACAGGCGAGGGGTTATACCTCATGGGGCAATGAGCACTTTCCCTGGTTCAGTAGTTGGAGCCAGGAAATGGGCCCGTTTGAGATTTTTTGCTTACGCACACTCCTGAATTCTCCGTGACGTCCTGTCTGCATAGAAGACTCTGCCATCTTGAAGACAGCCACGTAAAATGTGTGTTTTGCCTCAACCCCCACAACAAGACGTGAACTAAGCCAAGAGAGGGCTCCTGTCTGGGACTGTGGAGGGATTCCAATCCCTGGAGCCCTTGACAGATGGTCTCCTGGTGGGGAAACTCACTTTAAATTGCCACCAAAGTCCCCGAGCCTCCTTCATCAGCGTCTTTCAAGACGTAACGTCTAGTGGAAAAGCTGTGAGCCTCTGCACCAAGACACGCTCTGAGGGTCAGGAGCCGTGAGGGCCATGCGAGTGGAATGTTGCATCCTGAACCCCGAGTGGAGAGAGAGTTGGGGGCGCAGTCCCCCCTCAGACAGCTGCAGCGTCCCTCTCCGATGAGACAAGGAACCGCAATAAAACTCTCATGTGGCCAAACCTCTTTAATAAATCCATTTAAGAGTAAAAGATATGAACCGTCAGCTTTGGCTGGTCTGCAACCCAGAAATAAACGCTTAATTAGTTCTGCACGTCGGCCGTGAACTACGGTACAACCAGGGTGTCTAAGTAAGGAGGTGAGGGAAAGACCACTATTTATTTATTTTAGATTTTTTCCTGTTTTTTATTAGTTTTTGAGAGACAGAGAAAGACAGCGCGAGCAGGGGAGGGTCAGAGAGAGAGGGAGACACAGAATCTGAAGCAGCTCCAGGCTCTGAGCTAGCTGTCAGCACAGAGCCCGATGTGGGGCTGGAACCCACAAACCGTGAGATCATGACCTGAGCTGAAGTTGGATGCTCAACCGACTGAGCCACCCAGGTGCTCCTATAGTACTATTTAAAAATCCCATGACAGATATTCAATAAATGTTCACGGAAAGAATGAACTATAATATTGGGCAGTGAACAACTATTTTAGATACAAAAATATGGCCTTAAACCCAGACTGTGGGGCCAGCACCGGCCCGTCCCTCCCACCGCCTGGTGACGGCTTCTATCCTCGTTTCTTTGGCTAACACACCTCAGTTTTATTTGAGTGCCGTTTGCCCTCGCCCTGGGACTAAGTATTTTCTGGTCAAGCCAACCATGGCCGTGCTGTCCATTTGTCCCTGTGAGCATCTGCAGGTGTGGATGTGACTGACTTGTGGCCAGTGACACGTGCAGGGAGTCAGGGGGGCATTGCTGGGAAACTGTTCTGTCCCTGATAATAAAAAAAAAAGAAAGCTTTGTGAACATGCCTTTCATTTCCCTGTCTTTTGTGCCGAGGGCTCTGTGCGTGAGAACGGGAGCCATTTTGTAACCGTGGGGGGCGGGCACGCGCTGATTCCCTGGGCCCAGCAGACTGGAGACGGCCAGGATGGGGACGGAGCATGGGCTCTGGGGTTCCTCGCGTGCTCACAGCTCGTGTGTGTGTATGTGTGTGTGTGTGTGTGTGTGTCTGTGTATGAGTTCTGACGTCAGTGTCAGCTACTTTGCTGGGGGCTCATAGTCACCATCTAGGATGAGCCCGGGACACGGAGGCCCCATTGGCCACATTTTACAAATATCTGCACGTTACAGGAATGTCTTCGCTCCAGTTCTGGAAACACAAGGCCCCAGGCGCGGGGCCTGAGTGACATACATGTATTTCTCCCGGCTCTGCAGGTGGCTGTCTTTGTGCGCAGGGACCTGAAGGCTCTGGTGTCTTGTTCTCTTCTTATGAAAACGCCAGCCTCGTCTTGGGGCCCCGCTCCCCGGTCCCATCACTGGAGGTTGGAGCCTCAGCGTGTGAGGTTTTTGGCACGTGGATGTGAGTCCCTAAAGAGGGGCTCAAGTAGGGAAACGGGGCAAGGTCAGTAGACGTCCCTCCCTGTTTTGGGGAAGACGACACTGTGCACAAGGAGCGGGGTGTCTCAGGCTGCGATCTCTAGAAGCGGGGTCTCAGGGGACTTCTGTCAGGTGACTGGCTGCAGACGTGCTCCCAGGCTCCGGGGACAGGGCGGCCCGAGAGCCAGGTGTGGTCTCAGCAGCTGAGGACTGGCGCTGGCCTGACACCGCACAGGTGCCCTGGAATGCAGACCCCGTCACCCCTCGAGGCGGTGGCTGCAGGGGTGGGGTGGGGGGCTGGGGGGCGGCTCACAGGGCTCAGGGGCATCTCCTTCCAACGGGCAGTCATTCTTCAGAGAAGCTGGCACCCATTGCTCGGTCCCTGGCCCTGAGCCAGCAGTGCCCCGTGGGGGTGGCATGCTTGTCCTGACCTGGCAGGGGCCGGGGGACGCGTTAAAACTCTGGACGTCACCCTTCCGCGCTGTGAGTCTGGGTCCTGGAGGGCTTTTCTTTTGCTTCGTCTCCATCATCCTGGTCCTTTCAGGGCTGCCCTTTTGTGAGACAGGCTTCTTCCCATTCACAACACGGTTCCCTCCATCCCTGCTCTCACGGTGTGTGGGGGCCGACATCAAACCCTGGATTACACCGCAGAACTCCCGCGAACGGAAGGATAGCGTTTTCTTCCTGATCAGAATGATCGGTAACGACAAACTATGGCCAAGGCGGAGTTGAACTTGGCCGCAGACTGTGTGCGTGCAGTCACGTGTGCCGGCGTGTGCTTGGGCGTGCCAGAAGGACCACACCCAGCCCTGGCACCCAGCGGCGGCAAGGCGGAGTCCTGTCCCGGCTCCGCTGCCAGCTCCCAGCTGGACTCGTTAGCCGCCCATTTAGTCGGTTTTTACATCCAACGTCCCTAAAACCCCTTTCAGCTCAGGTCTTGGGTTCTGTGACCTGCAGGGGTGGGTTGGCACGGGCACACGCTTTGGCCGTGGAAGGGCGGGTCCGGGGGTGCATGCAGGGCCTGCCCCTCGTGTGTCCCCACAGGCCATGCCAGGGGATGCTGACCCCCAGGTGTGGACCGGGCAAGACCCTTCGTGACACAGTCGTCACCCCTGCAGACACTGGCTCCCTCGCTGCCTGCACGGGGCCTCTGTCCACACGCAGCACCTTCTCCCTCCTGGACTCCTGGGGAGCTTGCCAAGTTGTGTTCAGCATCCAAACTGTCAGGGCGTAAACTCCGGGCAGACCCATAGTGGATTATACATTCTAAGATCCCGTCATCCCTGTAAGACCCAGAGAAGCCCCTTTTGCAAAAAATATTACAAAGTTGGATTGCCGCAATAGCTCCTCGGTGAATGTGGTTTTCTACCACAGACAGGCCGAGCAGACGAACTCCGGAGAACCCGAGAGCAGAGGTCTACGGACAGACGCAGGCAAGGCCGTGCAGCTGTGGGGAAGCGCCGGCCTAGACCGGCCAGCCGTGGCCCCGGACGGACTCTGCCTTCCGTGAGCCTCGTTTTCTTCGTCTGTGAAGTGGGAGAAGCTGCACTGATAGGCGGGGCGGGAGGGTCAGGCTCGGCCGTGCAGTTCTCGGGCACTGTGATGACCCTCCACCTTCTCAGCCTGTGCTCCGCCTGCGGCCACAGCAGAGCCCAGAAGGCGCTCTGTTTTATGGACAGGCTGAGTGCAATGGGACCGTCCGTGAACATGGGGTCCAGGGCAGGCGATCCTGCCGGGAAAGAACTCGGCTTTGCTTGTAAACTGGTAACAGAGAAGGAACGAGGAAGACGGCCGCGCTGTGGACGCCTACACGTCTGACTCGTCTGTGGCGTAAAACTGGAGGGCGTGACCAGAGGATCCCCGCCTCTGACGTGCGACGGGACGTGCCTCCTGCTGTCCCCCGTGTCCCGCCACTGGTCCCCTTTGATACGCCGATGGCACTCCACCTCGGAGTGGAAAGACAGCCAGACTTGGACTCTGAGAGCGTCCCTGGGATTCGGAGTTGAAGGGGAGGAAGGAGTTGGAAAGGCAGCACCTAAGCGAGGGAACCGAATACTTAAGGTAGGCTCCTCCACGGCCTTCTCCCACTGTTCCCTCTCCCTCAAATAGTCCCCCGCACCCCTGCAGGTCTTCTCTCTGGTGCCTGGCGTGGGATGATGGGTCACTTGTCACAAGGGGTGCAGCTGTCAGAGCTCCAGCTCCAGCAGGCAGGGGCGTTGGTGTGCATAGTGCTAGAGACTTCCTCCCTCCCTCAGCTCTGAACCCACAAGGCCTGCAAAGGCTTTGGAGGCTTTGTTACGGGGGGGAGGGGACGATGAGATTGGTTGGGAGTGTGGAGCACAGGGGCGGGGGACAGTCAGGATGAGACTCCCCCGCGGGTACTGGGGACCCAGGAAGGCACAGGGCGCCTGGACCCAGGTGCTCAGGTCACAAGGGGAGATGGGCGAAGGCCTAAGGCAGAGCCCCTTTACTGCTTTCTCCTTGGACCCTCCTCCTGCGGGGAAAAGAGGGGGCATGTCACATCTCTCCGCCTCACGTGTCTCTTCCGTCCGCGCCCCGTATTCCGCAGCATAGAACTCAGGCCCCGGCTCGGGCCTCAGTGGCTCAGCCCCGCGATGGCCCCCTGGAGGGTTGGCCTGTGCCCTGTGGGAACACATGCTCGACTCTGGGTAACCTACTTACCAACGAACTCTGGAAGGCGACCCATTCAGAGTTTTAGGCCAGCCTGTCCTCGGCTTCTCGAAATGTTGAGAGAGCCTGACCGACCTTTCCCCGTTTGCGTTCGGAGACACAGCCCGGCGGCTGCGGCGGGCACATTTGAAGCTCTGATCTCCTGGCGTCAGAAGAACGAGTCATTATGGAGTTTGTGCTGAGGATGGAGCCTACAGACCGGCTTCCGGGGGGAGTGAGCTACGCGATTCGGACCCGCCCTCCCTCCGAGGACAACTCGATGTGTTTGAGAGAGACCGAGTGTGAGCGAAGAGGGGCGGAGAGAGAGGGGAGACACAGAGTCTGAAGCAGCTCCAGGCTCCGAGCTGTCGGCACAGAGCCCAATGCGGGGCCCGAACTCCCAAACCGTGAGATCACGACCTGAGTGGAAGTCAGATGCTTAACCGACTGAGCCCCCCAGGCGCCCCTGTATTGGAACAAAATACCTAAAATTGTATCCTTGAATCCCGATGAGTGAATCAGGCAGTGAAAACCACAGGGCCGAAGTTAGGGGGAGAGGGAAGCGTGTGTAGACAGAGGAGCCCAGCGTCTGGGGCATTTCTTCCATCAGGAGTGTTTGCAAACTGTGGGAGAGCCAGTGAGAGGGAGAGCCAAAGACCAAATTTAGAGTCCAAGGTCCTCTCAGTGTGGGCTCTTAGCCGTCCCCCCTTCTCTGGTGGGGACCCTGAAGACTTGTGCTAAAGAAAAAGGTGGCCTGGAAATAAACAAGCCCTCACAACAACCTAGCCCAGTTTTAAGAAATCTGGAAATCCCAGCAAAATCTCAGTCCATAAAATTCGATTAAGATGATTCCAAATTGTCAACACAACCAGGTTTCTGGCACCCACAAAGATCCCCAGAGGAAGTTTTTATCAGCAAATTATTTCTACAATTTCCCCCAAATGTCTAAATGTCTAGCCTGCATTCCAGCATAAGTAAACACACAAAGAGAAAAGATAGTGTTGACAAGAACCAGCAGAGAAAAAGGACAATAAAATTACATCCTCAGTGGCTCTTTGTAGATACTGGAAGTATCCAGGCAAAACATTAAAATAAGCGAGAATCGAAAGCTATAAAAAAAATGACCCAGTATATGTGAAAATATCTGAGAACACGGTTGAGAGCCACAGTTACAATCATTGAAATAAAAAACTCTGGCCACCTGGGAGCTCAGTCGGTTCAGCGTCTGACTTGGGCTCAGGTCATGATCTCATGGTTCATGGATTGGAGCCCCCGTCAGGCTCTGGGCTGACAGCTCAGAGCCTGGAGCTGCTTCGGATTCTGTGTCTCCCTCTCCCTCTCTGCCTCTCCCCTGCTCTCTCTCAAAAATAAATAAACAGTAAACAAATAAAAACTCCTCAATGGATGGGTTTAAGAGAACATTATTATATCAGCTGACAAGAAAATTAATGAATCGGAAAGTGGGTTTAAAGAAAATATCCAGGATAAAGCAAGGAGAGAGACACGAGGATTGAACATACAAAACAGGGGGTAGAAGCCATAGAAGATGCTGTGAGAAGATTTCATAAATATTTGCTGGAGTCTGAAAACGGAGAAGAAAAAAAAGAATTGGAAGCAGCAATATTTCAAAAGATATTGAGTAAGAATTTCTTTCATTGAAGAAAGTCCCCTAAGACTAACATTTTTTCCTAAACATTATTTTCTGCATCTCCCAATATTTGAAATATCAGGATAAAAATGATTTAAAACATAATGGGGGGGAAACACCAAATGTTGGGGAAAATGCCATCTGAACACTCACAAAAAGAAAACTCGTGATATATATTAGGATTAGACAAATTGACTTCAGGCATAACACCATTAGAGACACAAACTTGCTAGAGACAAAGACAGACACTGGTTTGTCAGGAAGATATACAATTCTAAATCCCCAGGCCTTTAATCACATGATACTGATGTGTATTTAAACAGGATTTGATAGGATGAAAATAAATAGAAAATTCCCCATTGCAATGATAGTGGGAGAGGCGGACATGACTCCATTACCTGTAGATAACATGAAAATCAGCATTGACATGGAATGTTTAATAATATAAACAAATGACATAATAGACCTACATATGGGACAGTGCACCAAAAGACTGCTAGATGCCCATTCTTTTTAGGCACACGTGAAATATTTACCAAAATAGACCATAAAGTACGTCTCCACAAACTTTAAAAGGTAAATTATACAGAGTAAGTTTTTTAGCCAGAATGCAACAAAGCCAGGAAGTAGTAGCAAAAGAAAAATAAAAAATCCCCACCCTCCCCCCATGCTTGAAATTTAACTCTTTAAAAAAATTTGTTAATGCTTTATTTATTTTTGAGAGAGAGACAGCGTGAACAGGGGAGGGTCAGAGAGAGAGGGAGACACAGAATCCGAAGCAGCTCCGGGCTCTGAGCTGTCAGCACAGAGCCCAACGCAGGGCTCGAACCCACGAACTGCAAGATCATGACCTGAGCCGAAGCCGAATGCTCAACCGACGGAGCCACCCAGGAGGCCCTGGAATTTAATTCTTAAAAAAATTTTTAATTAAGTTTATTTTGAGAGAGAGAGAGATACAGAGTGTAAGCAGGGGGAGGGGCAGAGAGGGAGGCCCATAATCCCAAGCAGGCTCCAGGCTCTGAGCTGTCAGTGTAGAGCCTGATGCGGGGCTCGAACCCACAGCCGTGAGATCCTGACCTGAGCTGAAGTCGGACGCTTAACCGACTGAGCCATGCAGGCATCCCTGGAATTTAATTCTTCAAAATCTTAAAGTTCAGAGGAGATGTTCAGAGGAGAAATACCAATGAAAAATTTGTAAATGCTTTGAGTTGAAAGATAATAGCATAACAACCAATATCAGAAATAAAGAGGGCATCCCTGTGGGCACTTAGAGATGTAAAAAAGGAAAGAAAGAAAGGAAGAAAAAAGAAAAAGAAAAACGATAAAAAGGGAAAAGAAATAATCAGAGGATTTTGTGAAAAACTTCATCCCAGTATCACTGAGAATTTTAGATGAAATAGAAACATTTCTAGAAAAATCACTTACAAAAACGAACACAACAGAGGTGCTTGGGCAGCTCGGTCGGTTAAGGGTCCGACTCTTTATCTTGCTCAGGTCAGTCTGCGTCGGGCTCTGCGCCGCCAGCGTGGAGCCTGCTGGGGGCTCTTCCCCACGCTCCCCACTCCGGGATCCACGCCGAGGGCATAGTCACCTCCTTGCAGGTTGGAGAGGCAGCGAGAGTTCTGACACATTCGCCCTCGTGACTCACTGGCCACACCAGTCATGTGACCCCACCGACCCCACCGAGGCCCGGAAGCTGCACCCGGTCAGTCACTCCGCGGGGTTCCTTAGGGTTACCCAGGGGGCCCCACTTCTCAGAAAGACCCAGCCCCCAGACCACTGCAAAGCGCACGTAGTAGGAACGAGAAATCAGTTACTGGCAGTTAGAGGTCACGGCGCTGGGACAGAGGGCTCGGGGCATCCTGCGCTGGCAATGAAAGGATCAGCGAGATGTGATGCTCCCACTTTCGCTCAGGACTCTGAGCCATAACGGGTCACACGACCCCACTCAGAAGTAAACACAGAGGTCCCGTTTAACAACTTGTTGGCTCATGCAGGAAGGCTGTGCCACCACTTCAGTGACTGACTCAGCTGTGGGGACACACTGGCCCCGAGGTCAAGTCTCCCAGGCAGCCCACATGACAGGGGCTGAAAGCCTTGGCCATTTTGGCCCCAGATGGGACCTCGAGCTTCCCCAGGAGCTGGCCCAGGCTCACAGCTTCCCAGCGGGACGGAGAAAGCTAAGCCACACCCAGGACCCAATCATCACAATAGTTGAGCTCCAAAGAAGGTTAGACCCCTGACCCAACCGAGGCAGGTCTGCTATGCCAAGGCCAGGGCCCTGGTTGGGAAGAAATGGGACCCTGGCCCTTGGAAATAGGCCCTCCCGGGTTGGAATACCTGAAAATCCTGAATTCCCAATTTTCCCGGACCCCTCGAAGTCTGCAGAAGTGGGCGGTCCCCTCCCAGGCTAGATGCTAAGACCCCTGCTTGCTTGAAGGCAACATACGATGTCTCCCCTGTGTTCTCTCAAGAGTCAGAATTTCATACCCTGGCAAGGACCCAGGAAGGGATGTCACTCACTTTCTACTAGGATGGTCCCTAGAAGCACGGAAAAGCACAGGCTGGCACCGAGCACGATGGGAACCCAGAACTGCCACGGCAGATGGTGGACAAAGTAGTCCCTCGTCCAAGGTTCAAGAGGTGTGCTTGCTGGAATGAGCATTCTACCTAAGGCCAAATGTCTACCAGAAGGTTCTATTCCACGGAGGTCCTGGTGGTGACAGCACTGACCGTGACCAAATGCATTGCCTGCAAGAGCACCAGCCGCACCGAGAAGTCCGTGGTGCCGGGCTCCCTGTGGTACAGGCCATGGGAACCAGGCTCCCTGTGGGACGGGTGGCACCCACGGGACCAGGCTCCCTGAGAGCAAGGGAAATAAAGCCATCAGAACCGCAGGGGCAGGGGCAGCACTGGGCTCAGAAGACAACTGGGGGTAATTGTCCCAGTGACCCGGCAGGTCGCCGAGGCCGCCAAGGGGGCCTGACCTGCACGCAGCAGAGGCAGCGGATAGAACACAGCGTCCTTAGGGGCAAAGCACATGCGCACTACCTAGGGACCCCTCGACTCAGGGCAGAGAAGAAAGTAATCTGATTCTGAGGGAAAGACAGGTGCCCCATTCTTTTCTTTTATAGTTTAATGTCAAGTTGGTTTCCATATAACACCCAGTGTTCATCCCCACAAGTGCCCTCCTCCATGCCCATGACCCCCTCCCCTCTCCCCCTCCCCCTTCAGCCCTCAGTTTGTTCTCAGTATTCAAGAGTCTCTCATGGTTTGTGTCCCTCCCTCTCCCCAACTGTTTTTTTCCCCTTCCCCTTCCCATGGTTCTCTGCTAAGATTCTCCTGTTACACATATGAGTGAAAACATACGGTATCTGTCCTTCTCTGCCTGACTTACTTCGCTTAGCATGACACCCTCAAGGTCCATCCATGTTGCTACAAATGGCCATATGTCATTCCCTCTCATTGCCATGTAGTACTCCATTGTGTATATATACCACATCTTCTTGAACCACTCATCAGGTGATGGACATTTAGGCTCTTTCCATGTTTTGGCTGTTGTTGACAGTGCTGCTCTGAACATTGGGGTACATGTGCTCCTATGCATCAGCACTCCTGTGTCCCTTGGGTAGATCCCCAGCAGTGCTATTGCTGGGTCCTAGGGGAGTTCTATTGTTAATTTTCTGAGGACCCTCCACACTGTTTCCCAGAGCGGCTGCAGACAGGTGCCCCATTAAAGAGTCACGGTCCTTTGCCCGGTTTCCAGGTCACAGCCATTTTCAGACCAGGAACCTGTTGGCTGGAATGCAGGTTGCATCCCCGGAAAAGAACGACAGGACGGCAGAGCCATCGAGCCTGGTAACAGTTGTCCTGTCCCTTCCCCAATGAGGTTTATGGTCACTTATTCAGGTAGCTGCACCCCGGGGAGGGAGGACTGTCCTAGCCTCTTACAGCCTGCTGGGTAAAGGGCTAGAGTTGCATGACGGACACAGCGCTCCATCCCGACCCCGTCCAAGAGGGCCATATGAGGTCAGGTGGCAGCTGTGGTCTTGGCTAAGCCCTGATGACCACGGATCCACTGGGCCCCTGCCCCTGCCCCGGCTGCTATGCCTTCCACCCCCAAATCATAGGATAGACAGACTTGGCGGTGGGTACAAACTCATGTTAGGTCCCTGGCCTGTGGGACAAAACCAGCTGTGATGGGGGTGACAATGGAGGCTCTGAAAAGACCCCTGACCCTGGTCAGGATGGTAAAGGAAAAGCAGTATCACATGTCCCCTGGTGGAAAGTGGTGTGGACGTCAGGTCCACGCCCCCGAACATGAAGTGTGTGGGCTGGTGGCCTCTGTCACGGGTCTATTTAACGTGCCTCATCGGCACAGGCTATGCCAGGAGGTGATCTCCCTGCGGCTGCCCTGACAGGTGTGGCGTCTTCGCCAGGCAGGTTGGCACAGCCCAGATGCGTGGCTTGTCCCCAGCGAGCTGGCCAGTGCCTTCTGCTCCCACGAGGAGCCCGTTGGTATTCAGGTGGCCTGCACGACAAGGTGCGTTCTGGCCTTGCCACGGGGCCATCATGTTCACGCACGTCCTCTTCGCCCGCAGCAGCCCAAAGGGATCGAGGTGACCCGGGCATCTCAATGAACATGACATCATGCTGATGGGGTGAACACATGGGAAGTTTTGGTAAGACGCCCAGGCTCGGCAGGTGGGGGATAAACCCCAAGAAGGGTCAGGGAGGGACCACGTAGGGGGTCCCTAGCCAGGGGTGCGGTGGGACCACCAGCCAGAGCGAAGGACCAGTGATCACACTTTGCATCTCCCGCCAAGAAGAGAGACAGACAATGCCTGGTGTTTCTCTGGGGCTTCCAGAAGCAGCGGTCTCCGCACCTGTGCAGACTGCCCCAGCCTTTGGACTGTTGGCGGGGGCGCTACTGGCTTCGGGAAGCAGGAAGGGGCTCCGCAGGAGGTCGAGGCGGAGTGCACGCCGCCCTGAGAGCCTGACAGACTCTACGTTATCCCGGGCACAAGCGGTGGGGAAAGAACGCCGAGTGTTATTGACGGATGGCCAGCCTATGTCAGAGTCCCCACGTGGGCCCCTGGGATTTTGGAACAAAGCCTCACCATCTGCTGGGAGAATTCCATGCCTTCTGAGAAAGCAGCTGCAGATGTGCTCCTGGGCCCTGACAGAGAAGGGCGTTCCCATCATGCACCTGGGCCCGCTCCGGGCGACTGTCACATCGTCAAGTTGAAAGGGGCCCATCGTCGTCGGTGGGAATGTGCACCTGCAGCAGGCGCACAGGGCCAGCCAGCTGCGCATCACCCAGCGACATGCCCAGCCCGCTCGGGGGCCCGGTGGAGGCGGCCTCGGTGACGCAGAGGAGGAGAGGCCCCGCGCTGGTGGGTGGTGGCCCGTTCGCTCTGGGGCCCAGCCTGAGCTGCGTGGCCTCCGCCCTCCCCCTCACTCCCGCTGTCCTTTAAAGACCGTGAGGAAGGAGAAGTCCCTCGACAGGCAGAGCGTTGGGCCCACCTGGCCGCCCACGTTGTGCAGAGCGAGAAGTTACCCCAGGGTGGAAGATGCCTGAACCCATGAGCAGTACGGCTAGAAGGACAGAGGACGGGAGAGGCGTGGAGAGAGTGGGGGTCTGCGGCCGAGGCACGTGTGGGGGGCGTCTGGGAGCGGCCAAGCTGTACGAACACCTCTGTGAACCAGCCTAACGCTCCTGGTGAGCACCCACCCCCAGGAGGCAGTCACCAGCCCGGGGGCAACGGCAGGTTGGCTGCTCTGGCTGACGTCGGCCGACCGAGGGTGATTTTTGCTTCAGATCCCTGCGTGGGACCGAGGCCGCTGTCTGGTCTGCCCTGCTGCTCCACGGCTCTCTGGCCACGTCCTTCTCCGCCCCCTTCTGCCCTCGGCCGTGACTCCCAGGCCCCCCGGGGGGTGTGGAGCGGCCCCAGCTTCAGGGAGGGGAGGCCCAGCGGTCCCCATCAGGCCCAGATTAGCCCCGGCTTGACTGGGGGTGGACGAGATGAGAAGTCGGGTCACTCTCCATCCGAACTTCCTGAAAACTTGGGGACCGGGTGGGGCGCTGTGACTAGCGCACGTGCTTGGGGAGGGAAGAATGAAGACCCAGGGAAGCCACGGACCTGATGGCGTCCTGAAGTCCCAGCGGTGGACACGCTCCTCACGGTGGCCCTGACTCTCCTCCCTGGGAGGGGCCCCCCGGCCCGTGTCCCCGGCCTGCAGCCCTGCCCTGTGGGGCCCCTCCTCGGCCTGCCTGCGGCTCCCACAGGAAAGGGCCTGGGTCATTGCAGGGCCTCCCAAAGGGCCCCCAACACCGTCCATCCCTCGTATCTGTGGATTCTGTATTTTCAAATCCGCCCACTTGGGAAAATTTTTTGTAATCCCCAGTCAGGGCTCTGGGTCCTTAGAGATGGTTCTCGGGCGTGAACGGAGGCCGGCAGGAAACACGTGAGCGGCTGGACGCGCATGTTCCCAGCTGAGGCTGGACCAGGAGACCCCTCCTTCTTGCCTCCGTCCTCACCATAAACACGTGTCCTTTCTAAGGCCTGTTTAGTGTCATATAGTGTTTTTCACATTCTTGTGCTTTCTTTTATTTTCTTTTTTTTTTTTTTTTGCTGGTAATTTCATGGTTTAAAATGGGCCCTGCAGCGGCGCCTGGGTGGCTCAGTTGGTTAAGCGTCTGGCTTTGGCTCAGGTCACGATCTCACAGTTTGTGGGTTCGAGCCCCGCATCGGGCTCTGTGCTGACAGCTAGCTCAGAGCCCGGAGCCTGCTTAGGATTCTGTGTCTCCCTCTCTCTCTGACCCTCCCCTGCTCGCACTATCTCTCTCTGTCTCTCAAAAATAAATTAAAAACATTAAAAAATAAATTAAAAAATAAAATAAAATAAAATGGACCCGCAGAGCAGGAAGTGCGGCCTGCAGTGAGTCACACAGACGCGGGTGAATCAGCTCCTTCTGGGTGAGCTCGGAGGCCGCTGGCCGAGAGTCCAGTGTGAACGCGCCAACAGTGTAGGGACATGGGTGTTTTTATAAAGAAGCACACGTCCAACCAAGTTGTGAGTTCGTTGATGACAGTGCTGGAGTGACCGGAGGCTTGAAAGGACAGCCTTGTGACCTGCACACCCCCCCCCCCCACAGCTGGAGCCATGGCTCCATGTTTGCTAATTCAGGGGTCCTAGACAGACTTTGTAGAAGCTAGCGACTGCAAATAATGAGAATTGACTATTTCCTTCCAGGTTCGCAGTTTCTTGGGGACACCTCCCTCCTAGAAATGCAGGAGGCTTCTTACTGTGATCATGGAGAGAGATGCCCGCTGGTGTCCCGAGACTCAAAAGCTCACGTGGGACAGCCATACCCTGACTCTCCGTCCCCTCCCCCTCCTGCAATGCTGCGCGGGGCTGGGGGCGGAGGGGGGCGGGGTGGTCGCACTCAGAGCCGCTGACTTGGGCTGGCAGCTGCCGCAGGTACTTCTCAACGTCATCATCTTGCCGCTGGTCCTGGAGGAGCAGCTTCCTTCTCATCCTGCAGGTTTCTGAATTTGTTAACTCCCTCCTCCCTTTCACCCCTGCTCACAAACCAGATCGGTGTTCTCTGAGCCCCTCTTTTCCTCACGGTGTCTTTCCCACAGAATCCGACAGCAAGCAACACACGCTGCTAAAATCCGGTTTCCAGCTGTACCCAGCGAGCCGCCGCTGCCCACCGAGGATTACCATCCTCCCGCCTCTAGTCCGTCTCCCCTCGGCCCTGCCGCCAGCCCTCCAGTGACGGGACCGTCGGCCTCTGCTTCTCGTCTGAGCCGGACCCCCGGAGCAGCCAGCCCCCTGGACGCCACCAGCCGCCACGGCAAAGGGAAAGGGCTCTGGACAGCCACGCTGGGGCAGTTAAATGCTCCAGCCCCAGAGGGACGCCTGTCCCCTCCGCCCACAGCGCGCTGTCGGAACAGGCGGGGTGCTGGCCACGCGAGGGGCACAGATCGGAAACACTCGGCAGAAAGCACGGAGGACTGCTACCGAGGACCAGAAACAACAGGCTCACAGGGAACTTGAGGGGCAGGTGCTCGACGGGGTGCCCAGGGCGGGTCCGAGCCGCGCAGAGGGGCTGCAGGGGGAGGGGAGCGAACACAGCGTGTTTCACGGTCTGTCCGCGGCGCGAGCTCGTGCTGGCTGCGCGCGGCGCCCTCAGCTCCCCACCCCTGCTGACCCCTGGCCACACCCGGTCACTGCCTGTAAGCCCTGATGGATCCCCCCGCCACCCCTGGGGTCCTCATGCCGTTAACAGGTCCTGGGATTTTGTTCCAGCTGGATCTGGGAGCCAGAAGTGCTAAATCTTCCGCTCCCCACGCTGTGTTTGCCAGCGATGGTTTGGAGGAGAGTGGGCTCTGTCCTGGAGGGCGTCGTTAACACCATCGATTAGTCACTGAATTGAAAGCCCTTCAGGGACTCCCAGACCTGATCAAAGCCCACGCCTGGACTCCTCTGAGTCATTGGCACTTGGATGGTTTTCTTGCATTTCATATAATTTGGAGACATCGATTTATCATTTTCCCCTATTTGGTATTCCAGAGATTTCATTTTTCATCTCATGCTGCCATTTCCAAAAATAAAGGTAGTGGTAATTTGAGTTTCTTACTCCTTTCTCTTCCCTATTGGATTATAAAATCCTGCAGCTGAAGAGACGGACGGGGGACCAGGGAGCCCGGGCTCCGTCTTCGTACTCGTGCCCACCCCTCTGTTTGGGTCCAGCTGGCTTGGGCATGGTCATCGCCCCTGCCCCTCAAGGGCTGGGTCACCCAGCAGCACTGGTGTCCCCGAGTGGTCCCCAGACTTGGTCCTGGGGGACCTGGCTCGTGAAGTCGCTCGGCTTCTCGGGGCTCCGATTACTTTGTCCACACAGCAGGGAACAGTGTGTGATCTTTGCTCCCCCACAACAGAGGGCTGAGAAAACCACTGGCAAAGCAGGGCAGGGCACAGTGGTATGAATTTAGAATTTGCTTAAAAACATATCACATTATAAAATGAAAATGAAATGATGGGGTAGAGGGCATACCGCTCTAAAATGGGCCACTTTGGCATATCAAGTATTTTATATCTTATTTTAATTTTTTTTGAGAGAGAGAGAGAGCTCAAGGGAGTGGCAGAGAGAGCGAATCTCAAGCAAGCTACAAGCCTAGGCTGGAGCACCATTTGGGGCTTGATCCCACGACCCTGGGATCATGACATGAGCCAAAATCGAGGGTTGGACGCTTAACCAAATGAGCCCCCCAGGCACCCCAGCAAGTTGATTATTTTAAACAGAAGTCACTTAAGAGCCAGTGCAGGAAGGGGTACGCAGACCCTCCTCCGTCCCCTGAGAGCAGGAAATAAATCTCCCTCGTGGAAGGAGGAGGGACGCGTCCTTTTCACTGGAGGTGGGACATCTGGAGCCCGGAGGGCTGTGTAGACAACTCCGGTCACTACCGCAGCCCAAATCCTGCAGAGTTCCTTGCTACCCCAAGCCCCCGATGTTACGTTCTCTTTACCAGTCCCTCCCACGAGGGCTGTCTCTCGGTCTGAGAAGTGTAAAAATGGCCCACTTGACCCCTTCCCCAGGGCCTCTGTGTCATTGCTGGGTCTCCTGCACATGTCATAAGATTTTCTTCTATTAATGTGCCTCATGTCGGTTCCACTCTTAGTGCAGGCTGAAGGCCTGACCTGAGGGCCCCTTTCCTTTCCCGGACGGGCGCCCGTGCTCACCGTCGAGGCCAGGGGTCGGCAGGCCCAGCTTTGCTATCTTGCCTCTTTTTGGGCACCCGTGAAGAGCCCGCCTGCTGAGGGGGGTAAACAGCTGTGCAAGAGAATCAGGAGGAAGCTCGGATCAGAGGCGGCCAGCTACAGGCTGGGCCCCGGGCGCCACCCCGGCTTCTGCGGTGGAAACTCTCCGACCGAGTCCCCGCATTTCTCATCAGGAGGCTGAGGAGGCCTCCCGAGTGCCTGGCCGAGCCTGGGCTGCTCCCGCCTTCCCGTCTGCCTGCCGGCCTTCTCCGGGTGTCGCACGCTGTGGTGCCACAGGCCAGCCGACAGCCCACATCCCGAGTGAGGTGCCAGGAGGGGTGTACGGCCCCCCTCCCTCAGCGGGCCCCAGACACTCCCCGCAGAGGAGCCATCCTTCCTGGGCCACCCGGGCTTCAGCTCTGGGGGCCCTCTCGTGGCGGCAGAGAATCTGGGCTGACTCAACAGAAGGAAACGGAGCAGCTATGGGGCCTATGTGCCCACGAGCCCCTGAGGCCTATGTCACCAGCCTCGCCCCGGTCACGCCCACATCTGCATCCCCTCCAGGGAGCCTGTGCCAGGGGCCTGCGGCCACTGCCTCCTGTGTGCCCGGCCGGCCCCAGCCCCGCCCCACCTCAGGGCTTCACTTGGTTATCTCAGCCCTCATGCGCCCCCTCCCCAGACCTCCCCATGCATCCCTGCCCCTCCCCTGGGCCTGCTTGTCAAGAGAATGCCAATCCTGAGTGCCTGCCAGCTGCCGTGTGTCTGAGTCCCCCTGGGGGCAGTGTGCTCATCACATCGCTGAGGTCTCTTCCTCAGGGAGGGCCATCTGACAGCAAACCGTGCTGTCCCCGCTGCTGTCCCTTCCCCTGCGAGTTCCTGCTGGGGCCTGGCCTCCGTGCACTGCCGCTGCTCACCCGTTTGCCCGTCGGGGTCTGTCGCCCCTGCCGGAGTGCGGCCCTGTGGGTGCACGACCGGACTCGCCCCGACGGTCACCACCCCCGAGCTCACTCAGCGCTTGGTGACGGGTGTGTGTTGAATGAATGAATGAATGAATCAATGGCACCGGTCTACCAGTCAGATTTGAAATCCTCCTCCAGGCTCCCGGGACGAGCTCCCCGGACAAGGGACTCTGAAAATAGAGCTGGCAGAGCTGGTGACGTCCAGGTCCCTGAGGGTGTGGCACGTGCCCGGCTCAGCTGGGCGGCTCCGGTGTCGCCTCTTGGAAACGTGCACTCCAAACAGCCAGCCCGGGAGACGGCGGCCTGCATGGCAGATTCCTTTACTTTCCAGCGTTATCCCTGCTTCTAAATGGAGCTGGTTACTTCTCCTGATTGTGAGAATAAGACACATCCAGTGCAGGATGGGCAGACAGCGCGGGAAGGCGGTGTCCACGTCAGGGTCCGGCAGAGAAGCAAGCACCAGGGGACGCGCGAATACGGACACAGGTGCACACACTGCACTCACGTGTGCGGACACAGAGACACGGGCACACACATGTGCACACATCACAAAGAGACACACATGCACACATGCACACACGTGTGCACAGAGACACGGGCACACACACGTGCACACACCGCACAGAGACACACATGCACACACGCGTGCAGACACAGAGACACGGGCACACACATGTGCACACACCACACAGAGACACACATGCACACACCACACACACATGTGCACACATCACGCAGAGACACATATGCACACACGCACATACACACCACACACATGTGTGCAGACACCACACACACATGCATACCCTCACATACATGCACACACGACACACCTAAATGCAGAAACAGAGATAGACACCTGCAGACATGTACACAGACACATAGATATATACACACCCACACACCCACTTGGGTAGGAGCTAAGGGCACACTCTCAGGCACACAGATAGGCACACATACATGCACACGCACACATACATGGACAGACACACCCCCACACGTGCACACACATACCCACTTGGGCAGGAGCTAACCCTAAAGGGCACACACTCGCACACACTCACCCACACACATACACAGACACACACTCGTGAACACATATGGACAGACACACGCACACATATCCATGGACACACACACTCACGCACACACACACGCTCTCCGGCAGGAGCTAACCCTGAAGGGCACACACACATAGACACACAGTGATGGGTACACTCACATACACACAGGCACACACGTGCACACACATAGAGAGACGCTCGTGCACACCCGGACACACACTCGTGCACGCACACATCCATGGACACACACACTCGGGCGGGGGCTAACCCCGAGGGCACAGGCAGGGCCTCCCGATCCTCAGGAAAACCTTGGGGTTGCCCATGAGGCCTCAGGGCGGACTGAGGCAGCCAGGGCTCAGGCCCCTCCTTGGAGATGTTCGCGCATGTGCCAGGGGTCCCGGCAACGCCTGGGTCAGCGTCTGGCCCAGTGGGCGCCGTGGCCGGGCCGCGCCGACACCAAGAAGCAGCCGCCGTGAGTCCGGAAGGTGGTCTGCTCGTCAGAGGGCAGACGGCAAGCGACGGGGCCGGAGCGCAGGCCCTGCCATAGAGGACGGGGGCCCATGGACCTGCGGGGAGACCCCAACCCTACCTGCTGAACTAAGTGGAAACCATGAGAGTCAGGACGATGCTGGCTTTTAAGGGCAGGGCTGGCCCCCGCGCTATTTCTGGGGTGCTGGTCATACTCTATTTCTTGCCCTGGATACGGGTTACATGGCCGGCAATTTATAATTTCTGACGTAAAGGCTGCCGGGCTCCCAGGGCCGGGCTCTGGTTCTCAGGACGGAGGACGTGCACTTGTCCGTGGGGGTCAGACAAGGCTGTGGATTGAACACCGGCTCCCTGGCACTCTACACAGGCCGCCTGCCTCTCGTCCGTCCACCGGCGCACAAACCAGTACGAGGGCTCAGTCTCAACAGTTTCCAGACAAAAAGATAGGTTTGGGCCAGAGTGAGCTCTTCATTTTGGGCCATTTGTTTTGTGACTCCCAGTAATAAACAGCCCACGTTTAGTTCTGGTGGAGGCGGGCATGGGGACAGACTCGCAACTCGCACGGGTGTCCCAGCCTGGACTTCGGGCCGTTGGGCGCCGTCAGGACACGGCTGGTGAATAACATCCAGCGGGGGGGGGGGGGGGGGGGGGGGGGGGGGGGGGGGGGGGGGGGGGGGGGGGGGGGGGGGGGGGGGGGGGGGGGGGGGGGGGGGGGGGGGGGCCGCCGTGTCGAGGCCTCGTTCCGACAGGGGAAGGGGCGTGAATGTGCGCCTGAGCCCGGAGAGGCTGTCCCCTCCCCTGCATTTCCAGCTGCCCGACGCCGGTCAGCGCGCTGAGCTCAGCACCGGCTCACGTGTTTTCTCCTTCGCTGCCCCCCCGCGAGGCCTGGGGTCACTAAGAGCCTCCCCAGCCCCACGTCTCCTGGCCCATTGATCCCCAGAAAGAAGCGAGGTTTGCGGGTGTCAGTACCGGTGCCAACAGGATCTAAGGACGTCAGACCTCGCTTCTCTCGTCTAGACAGAGCTGCCTTCCGTTCCTCAGCCAGCGCCCCCCCGAGACACCCGGGGCTCCTGCATGGCCACCGTGCAGGCCAGCTGCACGCCGAGGCTTTCGTTCGTACAAGTCACCGCAAACAGCGTAGGAGCCTGCCGGGGGACCGTGTGCTGTGACTCAGCGTCCCCCTCCCTGGCCTCTGTGCCCCTGTGGGAGGCATGCCGTCCTTCCCACCTGTGTGGGTGGCAGCCCTGATGGCGGCTTTGCCACCGGGGACGTGGGACGTGGGAGAACAAAGCCACGGCCAAGGCTGGCGGGTGTGGGAAGGAGACGCCGAAGCTGACCCCGCTTGTGGCCGACGCAGGAGTGGTTCCTGGGACAGTGACCGCTCAGGGAGGGCGCGGGGCCAGCAGACTGGGGACCGCTGTCCCCTGGAGGCTTCTCGGAGGAGGCAGGGGGTCATAGAATGTAGCACCGTAAGCCTGCACCATGTAAGACCCGCTAATCGTGCCAATGGGTTTGTTCATGTTTGTTTAACGAGTGAATGAATTAGCACGTAAAACAGAGGAAGTGCTGTTTTCCAGACACTCGGCTCTGGAATTTTGATGCTAAAATGTGCCCTGAAGCCAATCGATTTGAAAACCCTCATTTCAAATACAAAGTGCTCGGGGGCGGAGGGGACGGGCTGTGATTACTTGACAGGGGGAGGAGGGGAGATGACACATTTTGAAACTAGACCGTGGGGTCGCACAGCGTTGCGCGTGTGCCACACGCGCGGGCGTGCACACTCTGTCACCTCATGAGGCTTACGTGCATGTCGTGTGAATTTCACCTCAGCCGGAAAATATAAAAATAAGGCGCGTGGGGCGGGAGCACACGCGGCCCCCTCCGGCGGACTCCAAGACGTCCCGGGGTGTGGGCACCACGGCCCAAGACCCCGAACCGCTCCAGGACGGGGGCACATTCAGTGTCTCTGTGCCTCTGTGCACATCTACCCACGATGCCTTTAGAAGCAGTTTGGGTACGAAATCAAACAGGTTAACAGAATATCGGGCTCAGGCCTCAGGTTAGGACTTCACAAAAGGGCCAGGCCGTCTGGGGCATTGAAGTCAAGGCGCCCCACCTCCCAGGACTGGGCCCGCCGGCCCTCGCCTCTGCCCACCCGCTCAGCTTCGGGGTGAGGCCCCCTCTGCCCCTGCTTGGGCTCTGGCAAAAATCCACGCAGCTCCCAGCTGTCAGTTTTGCAGGTGGCGTTTGTGTCATGGGACTGTGCCATCCGGGCCTGTGACTCGCCGGTTACACTCAGTGGGGCTTCACATTTGTCCCGCGTGCCAGCTCCGCTGTGTGGTTCGGGGCCCGACGGAGCCAGCTCCCCCGTTGGATGGAGTTTCCCGCTGCTCTCTGACCCCTGCTCTCGCAGGAGCATGGCAGAGTGTCTCTGCGGCCGTTAGCAGCTCTCTGCAATGGCCAGAAGGGCCGGGCCCGGGGACGGTGATGGGGCCGGCAGCCTTGACCCCGCACGTCCCAGATGCACGTCAGAAAACATGAGCCTTTGGTGGCAATGAGGAGCATTGAGTGGCCCGTCTCTCGGGGGGCTTGGAGGATGAGCTCAGAGCCTCGACATTAATCTTCAGGGGGAGGAGCGTTTGGAACAGACCGCACAGAACCTCGATGGGCTGCACAGTTTCAGGGAAGGGACACCGAGGGGACACCTCCCCGCTTTCCCAGTACTGCCCCTGCCACCGGTCGTCAGGGTCCCCCGCCTGCCGCCAGGCCCCGTGCTGGGTCTGGGTGGAGTGTGAGTGGACAGGGCCCTGGGCCCTGTGCTCAGAAGTGCGCACGCCCTGTGGTCGCCACGTTCATGTGCTGTATAACACTATCTCCGCACCGTGGTTTTAACTGAGGTCACAGGTGCTGGGGGGCCCCCCAACGATCCCATCTCCCACTGGCCTCCTCCCACCTCCAAGGGCAGAAGAAAGGAAGACATTTTCTTCTTATAAAAAATTTTAACGTTTATTTTTGAGACAGAGACAGAGTGTGAGCAGGGGAGGGGCAGAGAGAGGGGGAGACACAGAATCAGAAGCAGGCTCCAGGCTCTGAGCTGTCAGCACAGAGCCCGATGCGGGGCTTGAACCCACAAACTGTGAGATCATGACCTGAATTGAAAGCGGGCTGCTTAACAGACTGAGCCCCCTAGGCGTCCCCAGGAGAACATTTTCTACTTCAGTACCTTGAGCAGCACTTTTTCCTGTTTTGAACAAACGTCCCGCGTTGGCGGTGTAGCCCGCACATCCTAGCCCCCGCCGGCCCTGGCGGGGTTAGCGGGGCGCTGGGCGTCAGGCTGCTGTGGTTCCTTGGGGACACTCCGGGGGACACACTGTGAGCAATTCACAGCAGCCCCTGCACAGCCACCTGCCCTGAACCCGCCGGCCCCTCGGCACGTGGCTGCCCGACATCTCTCCGGAGGAAGTTCACACCAGGCAGACCGGAGCAAACATTACAAACTCCTACGACAATGGGCACAGCATCTGTCAAATCTGACGGGCATAGGACCTGTGTTTTTCCTGTCCATTTTTCCCCTTCGATTGTTTCTATCGGGTGTCACAGTTGGAGGGCGGTGGAGGGTGAACTTCCGGGCTCGCTCGTCCAGAAGGCTCTGCTCCTGCTCTCGCCTCCTTCAGTGCCATCACGCTTGCCTGGCCGTTACCCGCTGGACATCCCCACCCCCGGTGCCCCGGATTTGAACAGGAAAATCTCAGTGACACACAGGCTCACGGGGGGCAGGGTCCTAGCTCTGCGCAGACGCAGGCGTGCACGTGCCACGACAGCTCTTCCATGACGGCGTCTCTGCTGATCGCTCGGGGGAAACGGAGATTGGTGGTTATATTGAAATCACAGGCCTTTTCCTGTAACAGGGGCAGCGAGATCTTCCAGTCCTGGATCCAGAACGTTTCCGCTAAACTGCCTCACGGAGTAGCCGCGTGTGCTCGCTTTCAAATGTCGACTGTGGGTTTCAGCAGGGGCCCCCGGGCCCCCTGCAGGCTCTGGAGTGCGGAGCGGCCCCTCCTCCGTGGCTTGGGGAAGACTGTCCAAGACTTCAGTCCCCGAGTCGGGAAAAAGAATGGCCTGGAAGCTTCCTGCTGCTGAAACACAACTGATGGGGGCCATTCTCCGGGGCGGGGGCACAGGGGCAGAGGGTCTCACCCCAGCACTTGGCAGCTTCAGGCCTCAGGCAGCAGGGGCTCCAGCGGGTCATCGAGGAGGATTCTCTGTGCATCAGTGAACGCATGTTCATGCCCGCCTCCGCCCTGCTGGTGTGGTGAGTCGATATTGACCCCAGACACCTCGGACAGAGGCCGTGGGGTGACCAAGCACAGGCCTCGGGGCCCCTGCTGCCAGGACAGGGAGGGAAGGCAAAAAGGGGCGGCCCCCTGCCGCAAAGAGGAAACAACACGGAAGGAACCGGAGGGAAAGTGAACTGTGTGCAACGCACGTGCAGTCCACGCGGTGCTTGCAGAGAGTGTATTCCCGCAGGAGGGAGCTTACAGATGTCCAAGCGGCTTGGTCACTGAGCGAAGCAAGGCTGTCTGGGGGGCACAGGCCGGCAGGAGACCCCGTCTCCCTGGCCCTTCTCTGCAGAGCCCGGGGCAGGAGCCTGCGGGGGAGCACAGGGCGCCAGGCTGCGTTCCCACTGTGCCCTCGGCGCTGTGGCGGGGGAGGCAACCACGCGCCCCTGTCACGCAGGCAGAGAAGGGCCTGTCGCCTGTCATTGGGGTGAAGCGCAGACCTGGCCCGGCGCTGGCCATTTCGGGGGTGGCCCTGCCCCTCCCCGTGGTATCCGCCCGACAGCAAACTGCCGGGTTCCGGCCCCTGAGCACAGCGGCCCTGGCCTCGCCGCGAACGGCCTCCGCCTCTGGCTGCGGAGTTCTGGACCATGTCCAACGCCGAAAAAACCAAGAACTCGGTGTTTGGAAGTTTTCTCTTTCGGCATGAGGGAAACGTGAGCAGACATAATCAACACTCTGCTTGAGAGGTTTTTTTTAAACGTTTTATTTCGGGCGCCTGGTGGCTCCGTCGGTGAAGCGCGGACCCTCGCTCTCAGCTCGTGATCTGCCGCTCGGTGAGAACGACCCGCCTCCTCCAGGCTGACAGCGAGGGGACTGCTTTGGACTCTCCCCAAATAAATAAATAAATAAAAATAAACTTTAAAAAAACATTTTATTTCAAAGAGCCGAGAAGTGTTTTGTGAGGCAGCTGGGAAAACCAATGGCCAAAAAAACACAAACCAATGAGAGTTTGTCTTAATAAATAACAAAATGCCATTTATTTTCTTTGACTTCTAAAACGCACACCACATCCTAAGTAAACAGCTCCACGCCAGCGCAACGGACTGCAGCGGGTCCCAGGCGCCCGGCGAGTCGCGGTGACCACCACACCAGGCCCGCCCACGCCGACCACAACTGCGGACACCCGTAGGGGCCCCGGGGGCTTGGCGCTGGCACTCCCGGAGCCCCTGGCGAGCAGGCTGATGGCCTCACGGTTGCTCACGCGGTGACCCCTTTCTGCGCCCCGCGCCCGCTTCGGCACCCGGTCCCCACGTGGCCCATTTGTGTGACATCAAGGTCCCCACCAGCACGGCGCACCTGCTCTGACAGCCTTGCTGCAGCCCCTCAGAGACTCAGGCTCACCTGAGCGCCAGCCGCCATGCCTGCCCGTCCCGCCGCGTGTACCCGGCCTGGCCACAGCAAGGGCACTGCCCACGTGCCCCTGTCCGCTGTGCCGAGCTCCGCGGCCCACCTAAAACGGCACCTGCACCCTCTCGAGGTGGCTTCTGTCTTTTCCAGGGTGAGTGCAAACGGCAAGGGCCCATCACCCTTCCCAACACAGGATCCTGTAACTTGAACTCTCCCTTGATAGACCGTTGGTGAAGGACAGGCCGCCTCCCTCCAGGGGCCTCGGCGGTCAGTGTTCCTTGGACCTGGGAGAGGAGGGCAAAAGGGCAGCTCGTGACACAGCCAGAGCAGGCACAGGAGGGACGCGCAAGCTCCCGAGAGCCTCTGGGGCCGCCTGGGGACATGGAGGGACAGGGACGGGTGGGGGGGGGGTACTCTGGGGACTGTTAATCTGGTCTCGAAGCTGCAGCTCAAATACAACACAGAAGGCAATTTTCCGGATGTTTTCCTACAGATTCTGAGGAGAGATTAACTACCAGGATCAGCCACCCTGAGGCATTTATTAGGAAAGGAAGAATCAGCGTGAAGGAGACGAGCAACCACAGGGACAGTGGGTGGGTTTTCTTCCCTTGGGTCTTAGGAGGGGCCGGCGGGGCAGGCAGGCTCAGACTCAAGGGGCCCTCGGCCTCCTGCTGGGGGGGGGGAGGGGCACTTACAGAACCTGGTCCCCGGTCGCCGACCCAGGGCAGCTCAGCTCCTTGTGGATGAGGCGAATCAGGAACTGCACCCAGAACAAAGGACAAGGATGAGAGGCCGTCACTGTGGGCGGGGACCCGCGTCAGTGCCCGGGGAGACCCCGTAGGCGGGGACCCTGCGTCAGCACTTGGGGAGACCCTGAGGTGGGGACCCCCGTCAGCGCCCGGGGAGACCCTGTTGGCAGGGACCCACGTCAGTGCCTGGGGAGACCCTGTTGGCAGGGACCCGCGTCAGTGCCCGGGGAGACCCTGTTGGCAGGGACCCGCGTCAGTGCCCGGGGAGACCCTGTTGGCAGGGACCCGTGTCAGTGCCCAGGGAGACCCTGTGGGCAGGGACCCATGTCAGTGCCCGGGGAGACCCCACGGGTGGGGACCCACGTCAGTGCCTGGGGAGACCCCGCGGGTGGGGACCCTGTGTCAGTGGCCAGCAGACGGCCGCTCGGTCCCCACGTCACAGGCCAGGGCACCCCGGGCCCCAGGCTGTGGGCCTGTGAGTCACACGGAGGCCGTGCTCCTGGAGGCAAGGACAGATATCAGCCTAAAATGTCCGGGATCAAGTAACGTTCAAAATGAAGTGAGTCCAATCATAAAATATCCAAGTTGGGACAAGAGAACGAAGACCTGGTGGCCCATGATCACGGTGGCTCGGGGGCGGGGTGGGGGGGGGATGTCTAGAGAGCCGCACCCGGGACTCAGAAGAGCAGCTGAGCATCTCCTGGGCCCCAGCACCCGAGCGTGGACCAGGCTGCCTTTAGAACAGCCACGTTTTCTTGGGAGACTTTTGAAAGAGGGTGTGGCCTCTGCCGCCACCTTGGGAGCAAACCAGGGACAGGGCTCTGCCTCGCCCGGCACCGGTCCCGAACGTGCTCTCAGGGCCGGGCCGTTTAAGGAGCCACACTGGCGACCGGGGGCCACACCCAACCGCGTCTGTGGCTTCGAATCTGGGCCTTTCCGCAAGCTGACCCCAGCCCACGGGGGGACCTGTTCCTGGTTCTGGCGCAGCCCCCTTAGGAGGCAGGGGGTGGGGGGACCAGCGGGCGGAGAGAGGGCCGGCGCAGCCTCAGGTCAGCGGTCCAGGAGCTGGGGACGCTCACTGTCTTCAGGGCCCGTGCGCCAAGCAGGAGCTCGGCAGAGGAGCCCAGGGCAGAGGACAGCTGGGTCCCCTGCGGAGAGAGCGCAGTCCGACTGCTCCACCTGACCCTCAGGCTCTGGGCACGCGGTCACGGGGCAGAGCAGGGAGCGTGTCGGGGGCTGATCCACACATGTCCGCCGAGCGGCTGCGTGTGCGCCGGCGGGGCCCGCCGTCATCCGGGACAGATCACAGACGTCATCTGGGGCAGATCACAGACGTCATCCGGGACAGATCACAGTTGTCATCCGGGGCAGATCACAGACGTCATCCGGGGCAGATCACAGACGTCATCCGGGAAAGATCACAGTTGTCATCCGGGGCAGATCACAGACGTCATCCGGGGCAGATCACAGACGCGAAGGGGAAAGGGGAGAAGAGGCGGGGCGTGTAATGCGCACGAGACGCTGCTGACAGTAGGAACGAGTCTGAAGGACAGAGGTCACACTCCTGCGGGGCGCCTGGGGGCTCAGCCTGTTCATCGGCCGACCTCCGCTCAGGTCCCGATCTCACGCTTCATGAGGTTGAGCCCCGCGTAGGGCTCTGTGCGGACAGCTTGGAGCCTGGAGCTGCTTCCATTCTGTGTCTCCCTCTCTCTCTGCTCTGCCCCTGGTCACACTCTGTCTCTCTCAAAAATAAATATTTTAAAAGGATTTAAAAAGGTCACACTCCCGTGGGTGATGCAGCGCCGCGTCTGCAGGCAAGATGAGGGGGGCCCGCCTGCTTTGGGTGCCTGCCCAGACGCCAGGGGCCCCGACCTGGGTCAGCCCATGCCTGTGGCAGCGGGGCCACCAGGCTCTGAGGCCACAGACAGTCCGGCAGGGCCCCGGGGTCTGACCCCACAGTGTGGCCTGCAGGGTGCTGGGGTCCCAGCCCCAGACCTGGCAGGGGCACGGGCAACGGGTCTCTTGAGCAGCAGAGAGAAGGTCCCGCTCTCCCGTGGGCTCTCACTTAATCCGGCCGGTGCAGTTTGCTTCCGGTTGTCCCTTGCCGTCTGGTACCTTCACATCCTCTTCTGTCCTTTCTCAATTGTACCGTGTCATGGGTGCCATAGGCCCCAAGCCCGGCCACTGCCTGGGGAGGGCAGACCACTCTCGGTGATGTTTGCACGCCTGCGCTCACCTCCCCCCATCCGCTGTGCAGCCCTGCTTCCCGTTCTGGAAAGTTCTGCTGTCCCATCTTCGACTGTGCTCTGTCCCCGCCCCTGGACTCCCCCCGGCTCCATTCTGTTTCGTCTCTGGTGCCGGCCACGGCTTCCGTGCTGTGCCGCACCCGGGGATGTCTGCGTCTCTGTGCTCCACACACTCCCGTTCTTTCCTCGTGGACGCACGTCCCTCTGGGAGAGCTTCAGTGCCACTACGTCTTATCTGCATGTTGGGGGGTCTCGTTCTGCGGTCTGTGGGGTCTGTCACCTCGATCACACTGGACCATGGCCTGGTTTCGGATCGAGGGTCCTCTCTGCCGGGCATGAGCTGCGGGAATCTGCGCAGTGGGGTGAGGTGCATCCCTTGCCAACGGGTTTAGATTTGCTTCTGCCCAAGAACTGGGTACATCACAGTTCCAGACAAACTTCACACATTCTTTTGTACATATTATGTGTATTTACGTAAGTTCAAAAATGAAAGCTTGCTATCGGCAGGCCCGGGGCTAAACGTCCTCAGGGATGACCCCCAGCCAACCTCTGCTGGACACTGACCCTTGTCTTCCTGGACCCATGTGTCCGCGGGAACCCAGCCCTTGGAGGCTCTGGCCTCCCGCTCCCACTCAAGCCGGCCCGACTCCCCACCGCTGCTCCCGGGGCGCAGAACCCCCACCCCTCGGTCCCCACCGCTCTAGCCCGGGGCTTGTCTGTGCTGCCTCGACATTCCGGGTCCCAGGACCTGCCTTCCACGGGGCCGGCTGTGCGCTTAAAAGGAAGCAGGCGTGTGCTCCCTGCATTGCTCGTGATGGACGCCTCGCTGCTGCTTAGTGGGACCCATCTGGGACGTCGCTGAAGCCCGCGGGCATTCACACAGACAGATGCTCCGAGGAACAGCCTCCAAGCACCTAACAGGCCGCCGGGGTGAAGGCTGGCCCGGGGCCCTCTAGGAAGCGGGGGTCCTGTAATGGCCCGGGAATGAAAACGCGGAACTCCCATCTGACGGGTACAGCTGGTGTTTCCAAAGCCTCGACTCGTCCTCACAGAGATCAACCTTGGAGGGTTTCTGGGGAAGTGAGAGGAGGCACGTGGTCGCAGGTTGGGGACCCCGGGCACAGGGGGGCTGGGGGTGGAGCACACGCCAGCCCCCCTCAAGGGAGCGCGGCCTAACCGTGATGGGTGCCTGGCCTCTCTGTCCGGCAGCTGCGCGCAGAGCAGGGGCCACGGACGGGAGCTGGGTGCCAGCCCCCCCCCCACATTCCTCCGCTTCCGTTGCCATCGGCCCCGGGGGTCCACTTCCTGCAGGAGGGGCACTGGAGCACTGAGGTCACTGCGGAGAGGGGGCTTGGGCCTGCCAGCTCCATCTCAGGGTGCCGTTGTTGTGCCCATTTAACCGACGCGGGGGCTGCAGAGCAGAGGCCAAGCCACCTGCCCCAGGGGCACCACCCACGGCAGAGCATGGGCCAGGAGCCCACACAGGAAGGAGCCTGTGGCTGCAGAGCTGTGGACAGGCCAGCTCTGCTCTGACACTTGTTCAGACCACAGAGAGGAAGGCCTCGGATCACAGGCACCCAGGGAGGCTGCGGGGTCTCGGTCAAGGCCCCCCGAGGGCTGCACTCCCGCGGCACGAGCGTCACGGCGTCCGGACGGCACCTCAGACTCACCAGTAAGGCACAGGCGTCAGCGACCATCAGCATGTAGAACACGTTGTTCCATCCGGAGGGGGAGAGCAGCCCAGCCAGCAGGGGGCCCAGTGCCGCTCCTGGAGGGGGGCAAGCGCAGCACAGGGGCGGCATGAGGGAGGCGCCGGAAGGCGGTATCCGAGACCCCCAGGCCCAGCGAGCGTGGAGCGCGGTGCCCGCACCTCCTCCACACTTCAGGAAAACCACGCGGAAACAGCGCAGCCTCATCCCCGCCTCCCAGACTGGTGGCGCGCAGTCCTGGGGAGGACGCGGCGGGCACAGCCTGTTTCTGGAAGCACATCTAAAACTACGTACTTGACCTTAACACTTTGGGCCCAACAACCCCAGGGAAAGACTTTATTAGTGGAATCTGAATCTATTGCACAAGCTTAGATACACTTGTTAGGAAACGTATTCCTGGTGAACTGAGCAAGGTTTGTAAGTTCTAATACGGTCCACGCTAACTGGCTCGTTGGATGATGGGTGCTGGGGCCGTACTGGGCACTCTGCCTTCAGGGGTGCACACTCAATACACAGTCACTGTAAAGGGGCGGCTCGTCTGTGCTCCTCAGTGGTGTGGGGAGAAGTGTACACATATATAAAGCACGGACGGATGTGTATGTTTCACCGCCACCCGGCAGGCGCCCACCCTCCCCCACAGTGACGGGAGTGCCAGCCCCAGGCCCACGCCCGGTGGGCACGGGAGAGTCTCCTCCAGATTCCAGTCGGATCCCACGGCTGTGACAACCAGAAGTCGACAGGCCACTCTGTGCGGAAAGGGCTCCTAGTAAGTGCTTGGTGGCTCATTCTCAAAATCAAATTTACGAAGGGCCGGCCCAACTCTCCTGTGTCTGAGAAACCTCTAAGGTGACAGTAAAGAAGTGGAAAGGAGGGGAACCCAGAGGAAAGAAGCAAATTGGGGAGGAGAAAAGTCCCAGGAAATTGTAACACCTTCAGACGATCGATAGAAAATTAACTCAGACCATATGATATTTTCACAAAACTAGTATCCACAATTCCACGATTCAATGTAATATATGCTGTGTCCAGGAAATAAGAACATGCCAACACGATGGCCGCCCAAGTAAAGGTTGGAAAGCAAAGTCCAAACATCTCTGAGAAACCAGAGAAAAGGGAGGAAGACAGGAAAGAAGGAAACAAAGAAAAAAATGGACGGATTAACCGACAAAGGTTAACTAACATCTGACTAGTCATTTCTCCAGGACTTAGGGACAGACAGCGGGAAGGGTCTCGGGCCAGAGAAGACACAAGGCACAACTTCGCAGAGGGGAAGGTGGAGTGAGTCCCCGGGTCTCCGGGGCACAGGGGCTGAAGAGAGGCGCCAGAGACAAACGAAGGCTGGGCCGAGGGGGCAGCAGACCTCTCAGTGGAGACCGTGAGCTCCAAGACACTGGAATCCTGAAGAAAAGGTCTTTTAGCCCGGGATTCCCACCCACAAGCTGGAGCAGAATCTGGACTGCTCACGCTCCCAGCCCCACACTCCCCTCCCGTGGGCTACCACTCAGGAGGCCGCTGCAAGTCCCCACTGAAGAGGGGCAGATGGGGAGCTAGACGATGGGGCCAGCATGGGGGTGAGGTGGGGGAGAGGCTCAGGGACAGGGTGCCGGAGCACTGCTCGCCCCCCACAGCTGAGGCCGGAGCAGGTGACGGGGAAGCAAGGCAGCGAGCACGACCGCAGAGAGCTTACTTCTTGGCTTCGAGGGAGCGCTGCCGACACGATGACACGTGCTGACTGAGGACGAAGGGGAAGGGGGGGTTCAGGAGCCGAGCCCCGGCCTCCTTCCCGGCAGGACGGCAGAGGCGTCGGGCCGAGGGCCGAGAAGCACACAGACCCCTGTGCAGCTCTGACCAGAGGGAGCAGCTGACATGGCTGCATCTCGAAGGAGGGGCTGGGCTGGGGGAGAGGCACACGGACCGACATCTCTGGCCTCGAAAGTCACATCAAGTGTTACTTTGATAAAATAAACATTAGCTGGAAAAAACTCGAGGCGCCATGCAGTTGCTGTGTGTGGAACACAGAGGAATGACAGGCGCGCGCCCCATGGGGAGGCGGCTCTGAGCAGGGGGAGCGCACTGAGCGGTGTTCTTCCACGAAAGCCTTTCTTCCTTCTGTCGGAGGGGTGGCCCTTGAGCAGAGAGGGGAGGGCAGGGGTGTGGCTGCTGCATGGCGGGGGGCTTCCTGGGGCCGAGGCCTAGAGCGAGCAGAGCCTCAGGGGCTGCGGTGGTTGAGGCGCGAAGGCTCTGCGCCCAGTGTCCTGCAGGTTACGAAGAGAACAGGCTGCTCTAGGTGCCCTTGGCCGGCCTTCCTGGGGGCGGGAGAAGGTGCTTAGAGCTGAGCCCCGGTTTCCCCAGGGGCTCGCTGGGGCACCCACCTCCCTCGGCCAGGCACGTCTGCTCCCTCTTGTTTTGAGACAAATGTCAAGAAAGATGTGCTTTTTGCCTAATTCACACTTCCATCCTTGCACACCGCCAGCGTCTGCTGTGAAGAAGCCATCGACGCTGCCGGAGAGCCGTAGGGCGGCCTGAAGGCGCGGCTTCACAGTGGCAGCTGGACGGACCCACGGACCGTCCGCTGGGGACAGAAGGAATGGAAGGTGGCCCCGAGTCACAAGGCTCATGAGAGCTGAGCTCAGCCCAGAACGGCCCGACTCCCGACTGAGCATGTCTTCTGGGCCCGGGGGGCTGTCTCGTGTGGGTGGGGAGGGCCGGCAAAGTCATGGTGCCTGCCCCCAGGCCCCCTGAAGAGAACTGTCTCAGCTTAAACATCACAGGGGTGACCCCGGGCACTGCCCAGCAAATTCTAAGTCACCCCACGATCCAAAAACAGGGCAGCTAGGAGTCTGGGGAAGAAGAGAGGCTCAAGCCGGGCCCCCTTATGCCCGGTGCCTCTTAGAACAAGCCGGACCCGCTGTGCGAGGCGAGCTGCCGGGGGCCCTGGGAAGGCGGCCAGAGGGGGGCTCCGGGGGCTCCGGGGACAGACAGCCCCGTCCTGATGAGCGGTGCCCTCCGGCCCGGCCCCTCCCATGTGAACTCGACACCCCCACAGGAGGCGGCCGGCCGTCTGCCGTGCTGGGTGCCGGAGCGGCCAGGCAACTCATTTCCCTTTGCCGAGTGACTCTGCTGCAGGCAGCGTCTCCGTGCTAATAGGCGGAGGGCAGGGCAGACTCCTGTCCTCGGGAATCCTCCCGTCCAGGCGAAGGGAGAGGGGACGGCACAAGGCAGGTGGGCAGAAGGTACCGCGGAGAAGAGATGCCGGGGAAGAGAGGCCCCAAGTGTGGGGGACGAGGGTCCGCCTTCCCGGCAGGCCTAGCCTTCTCACTGACATGGTGTGATTCCTGAGCAAGGACTTCCAGGGCGCAGGGCACAGGCATGAGGTTCCCAGAGGGGAGCGCCTCCGGCACGGGGCACAGCCCATGCAAAGGCCCCGAGCAGGGACACGCTGGTGTTTGTGAGCAGCCGCAGGGGGGCTGCGTGGCCGCAGAGAGTGCCGGGGAGGGCTTCAGATCCTGCATTAGTAAGACAGCAGTGGGTGCCTGGCACCGGATGGCGGCTGCCTGCCTGCAGCTACCACACAGGCCTATGGGCACTGCCAGGAGAGAGGCCTGCACGGAGGGGCAGCCCCAGGTGCCAGGCGCCAGTGGATCCCTGCTTCTACTGAGGTGCCTTCGTCTGGCAAAAGCTTGGCTTTGCTGCCACAAGACCGTCCTGACGCCAGATGTCCTTCCCCCATGTGCCCCCTCCCTCTCAGTCCTCCCCGCTTCGGGCGCCCGGGGCAGCAGGTGACAGCAGGATGAGACCCAGGGTCCTCCAGGGTGGCCTCCACCAGCCACGCTCCTGAGCACAGGCATCCCACATCCAGCGAGGGATGAGGTAGGAGCACAGGCGCCGGTGCCGGGCAGGCCGGATGGGAGGCTGCAGGGTCCCCAGCTGGGAGCCGTCGGGAGGCTGCAGGGTCCCTGGCAGGGAGCCATCACAGAGAGCATGCTCCCTGCACGAAGGTGGGGAAAGGTCCAGAATGCTGCCGTCAGCCTCCTGACTTGGGGGTCAGAGCAGGCTTCAGCGGTTTGCACTGTCGTCTCTGAGCGCAGGAGCCTGGCGCCCCGCCACCCGTCTTTCCTCCAGCGCGCACCGCTGAGTGCTCCTCCAGAACCGGAACGGGGTTGCTCACACCTCGATCTCTATGCTTGGGGACCTGCTAGTTTTCCTGCCAAGTGAACGTAATTCAGATTCCATCGGTCTCCAAATGGCAGCGATAAGGTCAGGGGGCCGGTGGCCCAGAGGCCACACTGTGCCGACAGCTGGCCTGGGTGAAAAGCCCAGCACGCAGTCCTTCACACGGAGAGAAGCCACTTCCAGCCAGGCACGCACCCGTGCCTCCCCCCGGAGCCGTCCGACCAAGGTGGACGTCGCACGCCCCTGCTCCGGGTCTGCACGTGCTCCTGATCTGCTCGTATTTGAGAAAGGCCATGATTTGTCTCTTTGTAAAGTTTATTTGTCCTGACTCATTTAAGAGCCATATACCGTTTATTTGTTTCTGAATGGGACTGAACTTTGCATATTGAAAGCGATCTGAACATCGTATTACTTTCTTCTACTGGCAATTTTAAAAATCCATGGTTGACAGAAATTCTGTAACGGAACGGACCTGAGGTGTTACGGCTGTGTCACAGAGAACTGGCGCTCTGATGTGCGTGACCTTGACCCGAGACTGAGTGTGGGGATGCTCCCTTACTCTCCCACCCACGACCTGCACCTTAGAACATTCCTACAGCCTCCGGGCTGGTGAGGCGCGGGTTTTAGAAAAGGTCGGTTTTTCACGGTGACTGTCAGAGCCTCTTTTCTCACTTAATGATCCAGACTTGTCAACAGCAATCACCTGAACTCTGGGGTACGAAATTAATCAAATTGCCCTCAGCTGGTTTTTACAATAAATTATTAACATAATTTCACACCTTTGCTGAAATGCTAACTGAACTTTAAGTGATTATAAATACCATATTTTTCCATTAGTAAAAGTTATTAATAATCATTTATTTTTATGTGTTTGTTTTTTATGTTTTTTAACATTTATTTATTTTTGAGAGAAAGAGACAGAGCGTGAGGAGGGAAGGGCAGAGAGAGAGAGGGAGACAAAGAATTCGAAGCAGCTCTAGGCTGTGAGCTGTCAGCCCGTTGACCCTCTCCCTGCCCCGCGTCTGTGGGGACCTCTCAGGCCACGGCCTCCTCTCCTCGAACCTCTGCTGCCCAAATCCCGTGCGAATCTTTATGTTTTTAAGTTACAGGGTCACCCCCATTTGTACACAAAAACAAAACAAAACACTTTTACCAGCGTCATTAACTACCTAACTAAAAATAACCTTTGAAAGAGTCTTGAAAAATAATCTTTTGTTTAGAATAAGCACTATAACAATACTGTAAACAGTTTCATGCAGTAAAAAAAAAAAAAAGGCCAGCAATACTACAATTACCAAAACATCTGGAACCCTTGGCATCTGGGAACCAGAACATGACGATGTGGTTTCCCGTCCGACCACCATTAACCTGCTGGCCCTGAAGATGCCCACGTACCTACAGACCCGGTCCCGTCGATGATGGCGGTCACGGTGGCCAGGGCATGGGAGTTTCCTTTGAGACTTTTGTGCGTGCCCTAGAAGAGAGGGGAAACCGGACGTGAGGCCCATCTCGGCACCGGTGAGAGGCAGGCCCGCGCCTCTTTGCAACAGTTTACCCAACAACGTTGCAAAGCAATTCAGAACGTGGGGCGTTTCCCACCAGGAAATCTGAACTCGACTCCGTTCCAAACTTACTTTGGGAAAATACACAAAGCTTACGGGTTTTCAACAGTAAGACACCGTCAGAGACACTGTTCAAACACATTATGGTTTAAGAGCTCTTAGAATTCTTCAGTCATCAGCGATTCACTCGGCACACTGTGCCCGCCAATGTGGAAGAGAAAGGCACTGACGTGTCCCCGCCCGAGGGGCCGGCATCCATGCCCATGGCCACGTCCCGGCGAGGGGCTGTGACACTGCCGATGGCTACGGAGTACCTAGAACCCAACCCGGCTAATGCAGTGCCAGGTAGGGAGGGGAGGAGGGCAGGGCCGGGACACCAGTGTGGGGGCTGCTGGGTCCTAAACGACAGGCCGAGGGGGGGCTGTGGTTTTCAAAGAGATACATGGGGGGCAGGGCAGAAGGAGCACAAGCTGAGGTCGGTAAAGGAAAAGTAACTGATTGGAGAGAAGAGGGCTTGGGACCCTAAAACGTCACAAACCAAAGCCTGTAAGGACAGGTGCCTGTGTGCACGTGCGCAGCAGTACATAAACTAAAGCACACACGCACAGCGACAATCGCCCCTAACCGTGCTTCCTGGAGTCTGGAGTCCCTGCTCTGTCCTCTGATGCACGGGACAGAGGGCCGTGACCCGTCTGCTGGCGCCCCTCCCAGCGCCTTCTGTGCCCGTGCAGACATGACCACAAAGGTGGGCCGATGGAGGGCTGTGCCTGGTAGGCTCCCCAGAGCCCGCCTCTGCCTCTCCCCGCTGACCCGCCGGGGCCTCTGGTTGTCCTGGGAGCGAAGGGCCTAAGGGGCCAAGGATGGAGTGCTGGATCGCTGGGCAGGGAGAGTGCGCAGAGACGTGTGGCCACTCACCAGGTCGGCGGACACGGCGGTGGTGATCAGGGCGTACGGCCCGCTGACCAGGGCACCACTGAGGAGCAGCATGGCTGTGGGAACCAGAAACCAGGAGGCATTTAGCAGCACAACAGCACCCTCTGGGGGAGGCTCTGGGGTCTCGGCAGCCCCTGGGACACGCCCCTGGTGTCATGTGTGGGCCCGGCGGGGGTGCAGGGTGAGTGGGTGCTGGAGCCAGCGTGGTGGGGGTCCTCCAAGCCTGCCCCAGGTACGTTCCTAAGTCCCCACCACACTCCCCCGAAGGCCCAGGCTGTGTCCAGAGAAACTGCAACTCCGTTTCCTCGACCCTCAACTGGTGGCCAGCGTTGACAGCCCAGAGGGACCAGAACCCCGGTGTCCCGAGCATGGACGTGCCAGGGGTGTGCGAATGCTCCCCGTCGTCAGTGCCGGCCAGCACGAATCCGGCCTTGGCCTGCTCTGCAGTGGGAAGGGCTCACTCACTCTCTCTCTCTCTCTCTCTCTCTCTCTGTGCCTGCAGCTGCGGACGGCTGCCCCCGAGGGAACCCCGGACCCCCAGAGCAGCCGAGCTCCCGGGGGGCAGGGTAACGCGCCTACTCCTAAAATGCACACTTTCTAAACTGTCCTCCAGGATCACTTTCCAGAATTAGCCACTGGTTCACACGTCTCTGTGCAGAAGCTTCTGGACCAGTGGGTCACGGGAGACCCAGCAGTCCCTTGGCTCAGCAACCTGCCCTCTGGGTAACTTCTACGCACACATGCACGCATGCGCCCCCCAGTCACCACTGCTGGCTTGTTCAGAGCCTGGGGGGCTCAGGGAGTGAACATCTGACTCTTGATTTCGACTCAGGTCATGATCTCACCGTCTGCGAGACTGAGCCCCGAGTCAGGCTCCGTGCTGACAGTGCGGAGCCCATATGGGCTCTTCTCCCCCTCTCTCTGCCCCTCTCACAATAAATTTAAAAACTTAAAAAAAAAAAGAGGGGTACCTGGGTGGCTGAGTGGGTTAAGCATCTGGTTCTGCTCAGGTCATGATCTCACAGTTTATGAGATTGAGCCCGGCCTCGGGCTCTGTGCTCACGGTGCAGAGCCTGCTTGGGATTCTCTCCCCTCCACCCCGCCCCCCGCCCCCCGTCTCTGTCCCACCCTGTTCTCTCTCTCTGAAAATAAATTAACATTTAAAAAAACGTTTCCCAAGTGTCAGAGCCGTACCTGACGGCGCTGCTCCCAGGAAGGAAAGGACGGGCCTCCAGCGGCCTCACCCGCTCTCAGAGAGGCGGCTGGCGGAGGGCGGCTGGGAGCCTGGCCCCTGCCGGCCTGTCCTCACCTGTCGGGGTGCAGGTCTCGGGGTGCAGCCCTGCCTCTGCCTCCCGGGGGGACACGTGGCTTCTTGGGGTGCCTCCTCGCGGCCCCAGAGCGGAGGCCGTGCTCTCCCACGCTTGCTCTCAAGCCTGCGGACGGGCAGGTCTCACTCCTGGAGGGGGCCCCCCACCCCTCGGAGAGGGACAGGGACCCTCTGGGCCACACTGAAGGCTGCACTTGCACCAGCCAGCGCCTCCACGCTAACTGGTGACCCGGCTTCGTCAGGCAGCACGGGTGAAAACCGCGTCTGAAGGAGCAGAGCCAGGCTGCAGGGACTCACCGGTCGTGGCTTCCAGGCCCATTCTGCTGATGGTGGAGAACATGTAGAGCTGTGAACGGTGTAAAGGCAGGGGGGCACCTGGTCACCACGCGCGGCCGGACGCTGCCCACGGGTCTCCTTCCCAAGAGCCAGGCCCCAGGGTTCTCAGGCAGCCAACCGGGGCGGGGGCCCCAAGACGGAGCGGAGGCCCTGCGGCCCTCGCCAGGCACCGTGAAGCCTGGTGCCTGGAGCCCCGCGCCTCTCCGGGTGCACGGCTCTGACGGCGCCTCCCGCTCTGAGCATCCAGGGCTGGGGACAAGGCTCGGGCAGCTCTCCCTGGGCTCCGTGCCCCCGTCCCACCCGGCCCCCTCTTCAGACCGTCCACCCGAACAGGTGCACCTGCCGGGGGGGGGGGGTTCCTGCGGCAGGGGCCACAGGGCCACGCTGCCATTTCTACCGTGAGGTTCTCCGCGGGTCCGTGTCGGGCGGCGCCCAGGCCCCGAGAGGCCTGGACAGCCAGGCGGAGTGGTGACGGGCAGGTGCGTGCTAGGCAGGCCGGTGAGTGACGGTGCTATTGCCCTGACATGGTGCTGACTTAGCAGGTTTCATCTGACCTCACCTGCCCAAGGTCATTGCCAACAAATGCGTTAAAAGCAGTGGAAGCCAGCGCTACTGTGAGCAGGGTCCCTGCTGCCTGGGGAGGCGGGGGACCCTAGATCTAGGCTGAACGGGAGCCCATGGGGAAGGGGCTGGGGGAGGGAGCATCCCAAAGGGAGCCAGGGATGGAGAGTGGCCCGGCGACGTGCAGGGGGCGGGGAGAGACATCTGGGGAATGGGGCTGGGTGGGTTCGGTGAGGGGGCACGCTGAGGGTCCTGAGCCCACGGCCAGCATCCAGAAACCGTGAGCCACGAATGAGGTTGAGCCTGGGCTGGAGGCGACAGTGCATGTGGGCGGGGGCGGGGGGGCGGCTGCTCCTGGAGGCTCAGGCCCAGACAGGGTGGGGGTGGAGGGGGGGCCTAGCTTACCGTCGGGGCCGCAAGCAAGAGCATCAGGCCACAGGTGGAGGCCCGCTTCTCCAGCCGGTCTGAGATCACGCCCGCCAGGATCCCACCTGCAATGCGGAGGTGGTGTGGGGTGTGTGGGGCAGGACCCCACGGAGAGACGGTGGAACATGGAGACGGCGGTGAGAATCGTCTTCTCCCCGTCCCTGTCCACGCTCTCCGCCCACCGTTGGCAGGAAGCTGCCTCAGTGAACAGGCCATGTGGGGTCACGGGGGGATGTAGGGAGCCGGGGGACATCTCCCAGAAGACCCTGGGCAGGGCCTGCTCCTCGGCTGGCCCCGAAGCCCCCTCACTGTCAGGGCACTGACGCCGCCAGTCTGCCACCAGAGCCAGCTCCAAGTCCGTACCCTGGGGGGGGGGGAGGGCAGCGGGAAGGGACTGTCCCCCCCAGGGTGACGGACACACATCCACCTGGGTGATCCGACATTTGGGGGAACGTGTGCTCCTCTCAACAGGAGGTCAATTCAGAGGGAACAGGGGCTCAGGTGTCCACACACCACCGTCCTGGTCTGACAGGGAGGGAGGGAGGGACTCACCGAAGATCCCGCCCACGTCAAACAGGGTGGAGAGCTCCCCAGCTTGTCTGGCGTCGAGGTGATCTAACAAAACAACAAGTGTCTTGGTGAGCGAGTCACAGCAGAGCACAGCCATGCCTGGCGCCCCTGTGCTTTCTGGGCATGACCTAAACCATGCAGCCGTCGGTGGCAAACTCGAGTTTAAGGGGCGACGGCAGCTGCCAGGTGGGAGACGCAGGAAAGATGAAAGCCGTGCTCTTGACCCGGATAGGACTCCGGGCTCGGCCCAGTCCCCACCCCTCCAGCCCAGTGTCCCCAGGTGGCCCAGTTCCCAGCCCTCGGGCCCAGTGTCCCCGGGTGGCCGGAAGTTAGGCGCAGCACGGAAGGCGGTGAGGACTGCCCGGCACCGAGGCTCCGGCACCACGGGCGTGCCCCGGGACACCCGGCGGACCCTGAGGGCCTCCTCAGACAACAGGGGAGGGAGCCACGCCGGGCTCCGAGGGGGACTGAAGATGCCCAGTGCAGGAGAAACGGGCCTGGGACACATTCGGGACCATCAGTCGGGTCCAGCCTTTCCTGGTGTCCTCAAGGCACAAACATACAAGGGACTTAGCTTTTTTAATCACCCAGACTGAAAAGCAGGAAATTCATGACCCCTTCTGCAATCACAGGGGGACAAAGGAAGAGAGAAGGTGTGACGTCTGTCTACACCACGTGTGGCTTCCCTGCCCTCATGGAGAGGGGGGTCTCCCGTCTACACCGCACAACTGGCCTGCCCTGGTGGAGAGGCGGTTGCTTGGCAGGGAGCAGCTCCTTACCGCCTTCCCTCCCTCCCAGACTCTGTCCCCCACCACGCGGCGGTCCCCTGGCCACCTCCCCTGCTGTCCCTGTGAAACTCAGCCCTCCTGCCCCGGGCTCACGGCCAGTCTGCTGGACCTTGTGGCCGTGGGGAATATGTGGTTTGGGCCCAGGGCAGGCGGCCCCAAGAAGGGCCACTTCCACCTGAAGGTTATTCTGAGTTGACAGCAATCAAAACCCAGTGATTCAGGAACGCCTCGCCTCGCCCACCGCTGCCCACACTGGCGCTGGACAGGCGAGCCCGCGGCAGGAAGCGCTCTTAGCAGAGGCCCCTCTTCACCTACGGAGCTGCTCTGCCTGCACCTCCTCTCACCCTCCTGCTGGCGTCCTCCCCCTTCGGGACCCCCAGAGCCACCCGCTCCCGAGCTCAGGACACCTTGTCACCTGTCTCTGGGACGTCCACGCCCGTGTAGATTCCCCGCACGCACTGGACGAGATCTGATTTTCTCCTGCGGATGTGTCTCGTGTGGATGGGACTCTGAGCCCAGCTTCGAGGACCCTGAAGGGCAGGGGAAGGTCTTCCTCCCTGACAGCAGTCTGTCCTCTAGGGACCCCAGGATTCCACGCCTCCCCAGAGCCTGCATCTTCCAGGGGCCCTTGCAATCCCCGGCTCCCGGCCCATCTGACGGTCCCCATGCCTACAGCCCCCGCACTCGAGGATCTTTTAAGAACTGTGGTCACACATGGCACAGGGAGGGGCACGGCCGGTGAGCTACGTGTGTGGTCACATCTACGGCTTCAGCCATGGCCAGACTTCGGGCACCAAGGCAAGCTGTCCGCGGTCCCTAAAACCAGAGCTCATCCCCAGGCAGCACTTCCAGGTCGGATTAGCCAGCCTCCATTATCTCAGATCCCCCGGGGCCTCCTCTGCGCGCGGAGGGCGTGACCTGACGTTCCAAGCAGCCTGAATTGAAATGCAGGCCGCCCCAGATAAAAAGAGCCCCGTGGAAGTGAGAGTCACAGCTGGGGTACGACCCGGGCCCTGGGTCCCCGGAGAGGCTGCTGTTACGGCCGCGGACCTTTCGTACCTGCATTCTCTCTGTCTACACCTGTTTTCTAACACGCATGTGATTCAGCAGTCCGTCTCAAGTCACCGGGCATCGTGTGCGCCTTTCCGTGCCAGACGGCAGACGCCGCACAGGAGAGGGGGCTCCGGTCGCAGGCCTGCGCGAACCCAACGCCCGCTCCCAGCAGGAGTACTCACCCACACTGGTGATGTACAGGGGGAGCCAGAACAGGAAGGTGTAGCTGACCAGCTTGGCGAACAGCAGACACAGAGAGAACTCGACCACGCCCTGAGAGACAGAGACAGACATGGGCCTGTGTCCTCGGCGGGGTTTACCTGAGCGTGCGGCGGAGTCATGAATTACTCCATTCCCGCGGAAGCCGCCGGCATCTCTGGCCTGGCGGAGCACCTCCACCCGCGGCACGGAGGGAGGGAGGACGCGGGATCAGTTGGGCGGGGGGGTCAGAGCGTGGGCCCGCGGCCACTCTCGGGCGCGTGTGTACCCAGAGCCCGTAAAAGTGTGGGCTGACGTGACCCCCACGCTGCACGGCTGCGGGAACAGCCAAGGGGAGCCCACGAGGGGCGCGCCTGGAGGGCCGTCTCGTCCCCGCTCCCAGCGCACTCTCCCTGGGCTGGAAGCCACCACAGACGACACAGCGGCCGCCGCACACATGCGCCCATGGGCGCCTGCACCCTGCCCACACCCAACACACCGGGGGCACTGGAGAGACCCCAGGAGGAGAGACGTAGGTCTCCCCGAGGAGGCCGGGGTCCGCGGCCTGCCGGCTGTGGCGAGACGCCTGTCTGAGCTTGATTTCAGGGCCACCTATAGAAAGAGGTGGCATCTGTGGACAGTCATTGGGGACATCGCTGGGAAATCTGGGTGACGACAGAGATTAGCCCCAGGCAGCATGCCGTGTGCACACAGGGACAGCCACCAAAACCGGGCAGAGGGCACAGCTCCCCAGGGATGTGATTTTGAGACCAAAGGAATCCGCGTTTCACAGCGGTGACCCCGGTCAGAGGGCGTGCCCGTGACTGGCCGCAGGTGTCCCGGGCACTGGGCGCTGCGCTCACTGCTGTAACGGACAGTCTCACATGACCCTCAGGACATGAAGGCTTTGCCAGGCTCTGAGCCTGAACTGCAGACGAGGCAACGGAGCTCAGAGCGGTCGCCACGCTTGCCTGGGACACCCAGCGCGTGTGGCTCCGAGGCTGCTCTGTCCACAATGCCACATTTCTGCACAGCCGTGTGCGCCCCTTCCCACCCCTCCCCTCCCCACTCTACCCCAACCCTCCCCACCCCTAGCCAAGCGCCTGCATGATAAAGCACCACAGAAAAGTTACTTGTTGTTATTAACAATAAAATTTTTAAAATAACTTCTTTTTTTTTAAAACCAGCTCTCCTACAAGGTCAGCCCACGTTCTGGTGACTCTGGGAGTCCCTGTCTGGGCTTCAGCGTTTCCCCAGTGGCTGGAGACCAGCCTTACCCAGCCGCTAAAGGGGCTCTGGGCCTGCGCTCCCTCTGCCCTTTCTCACTGACGGCCGCATGGGTGAGGTCTGGGTGTGAAATCTGCAGTGGCCCGTCCCCCACGCGGGCAGGGGTCCCCGCGTTCCTAGGTGTGTGGTCCGTGAGGCCCGGGAGCAGTGAGTGCCCAGACGTCTCACGCCGCGTGGGCAGTGTCTCCATACCTGCTTCTGCCCTCGGCCCCGCCTTGGTGGCCCGCCGCGGCTCGCCACCCTAGAACATACCTTCCGCGTGTCTCTGCAAGCTCCCAGACCCTCTGCTGAGGGAGCCGTGACTTTAATTCAAGAAAAGTCTAAACCAACAAATCTCACCACCCGTCCGGAGTGACTTCTCCCTGGGCCCCTTCATGCCCTGGTCACGCATAGGTGCACCCCCCAGCGTGCGCGACATGCGCCCGTTAGCCTGGAGCCCGGGCCCGCCGCCTCCCCGCGGAGCAGCGCGTCTGGTCCTTAAACCCAGAGCAAGTGCAGAGGCTGCACACGGCAGCTGTGTGTCTGGTCGGCTCTCTGCCCCTTCCCCGCTCGCACACCCCCCCTTCCCCGGTAGCACCCGTGCTCAAACGGACTAGCTCTGTTCTCCTAAATGCGCTTCAGAGGGTAGAGAAAGTCGACCGGGCGCCCCCACATCACAGAGGAGAGGTCCGTGAGCTTCTCCCCCGGGGATCGAGGTCAAGATCTTCAGGGAACGGGGAGGGGCCGGGCCATGGGCGCAGGCCAGCTGAAGCCAGACTTCCCGGTTTTCCAAGTGGACACGGGAAGCCCTGCTTGTCTATGAGATGGGTGAAGGTCTACGGGGAGGCAACAGATTCTGGAACCTTCTAAAACAGGGGGGGAGGCAGGCACTGCGGCCTGACTCAGGCCCAAGACCGGCTGTTGGCAGATCCCACTTTACACTGCGGATTTCTAGCCCACGGGTCACAGAACCACGGATCTCTCCGTTCAAGCTCCGTCACCAGCAGGCCGGTTCCTTTTCACGGCAGGTGAAAGCGGGGCCCCTGCGGAGTCCCTCCCGGCGCACGCGCGCGCTTACTCACGGGGATCTTCAAGGCCCCTGTGAAGCTGATGGCGGCCATGCCGGCCCCGCCGTCAGCCGGGAGGAGGACGATGTGGTTCTGAGGGACGGGGTGCTTCCCCTCCGGCAGCAGCAAGCACTGCATCTCGGGGTCCTGGCCGCGACGCCATGGGAAGGAAAAGAGAGAAGGAGAGGGGTTAGCAGGAGGTGCGTCTGGCCGAAGCGAGGCCGGCACTGCCACGGCGGCCGCTGCTCCCTAGGTCTTGGTGCATCCTGGGCCCCGAGTCTGTACGAAATGCTACAAACACACAGCATCCTTCACCCAGCAGGCTAGAACTCTACCGTGAAAGATCATCGGAACAGCGGAAAACACGATACGTGAACGTCACACCCCTGTGAGAAGAACCGGCCAAGGGCATCCACATACACAATCTTGTTGCGGTCGTGAGAAAAGAAAGCTGATGAGAATTTAACACTCACATCACATTGAATAATAAAACATTCCAAACCGCGTTTTCATTACGATCTTAAAGAACGTTGAATACGTACCTATTTTTCTATCTAGTTAATGGAGGGATCTAATGACAGGAAAAAGCAGCTAAATACTAAGCAGACAATGGTTACCGCTGGTAGAATTACACATAATTTTTAGGGCGGGCTGAATGATTGCTGACACGGCCCTGTGTGTTTTCTCGGGAGCTCACGCTGGACGCACGTTACCAGAAACGGCATTATTTTAAAATTCAGAAACCACTGCCCATATTCCACAAATTCCGAGTCTGGACATTCAGAATTCTCTTCCAGTGAAACCCAGACACTGCCAGGCCAGGCGGGGGGCTGGTCCAACACCCTCCAGGAGCCCAGTGCCTGGCCCGCGGTCCACACCGCTGGGGGGTCAGGCTTCCAGCCCCGACGTGGCCTGGCGGTGAGCACACGATCTGATGTTTCCGGCTGAGGTGACCGTCCCCGGTGTGAACGCACATCTTCCCGACGACAGTCCCCCAACAGCACAGGAAACAACAACTTCCATCGGAGTCTGTGCTGAATAAACTTTTCTCTCTGCGTGAGTGATGCTGGCTGTCCCGTTCAGGAGACCAGATCGGTAGTGACCGTAAACGGCAGACACGGGGCTCCGAGGGGCCCTGGCGCTCAGGCTGCAAACTGCGCGACAGGTTTTTATTTTACTTTTGAATTTTCAGGTATGAATTATATGCCAGAAACCAGTCCTGCCGGTGTGAGGTCATTTCACCGATTTCATGAAGATTCTCCCCAAACCTATACAATCTCCCATGTCTTATTAAACTGCTTCTTCTTTTTAAAGTTTTAAATAATGTTTTTGAGAGAGAGAGAGAGATGGAGCATGAGTAGCAGAGGGGCAGAGAGAGAGGGAGACACAGAATCTGAAGCAGCTCCAGGCTCTGAGCTGTCAGCCCAGAGCCCGACGCGGGGCTCGAACCCACGAACCGTGAGATCATGGCCTGAGCTGAAGTCAGATGTTTAAACGAATGAGCCACCAAGGTGCTTAAAACTGCTTCTCTGAAAAAAAGATGTAAAACACTTGCTAATGAATGGAATAGAAAAGTCTAAATTAGGAAATGTATGAACTACTGGAGAAAAAGATTTTCGGATGAACTAATACCTATGTGTAGCTGTTGATACAGTTACTGTACTATTTTAATAAGATAGTAGATTTAAAATTTTAATGCCAGTCTCATTAACACCCAGTGTAATATTAGTTACAGGAGCACAATGTGGCAGGTCACCACTGCACAGCACCCGTTGCTCATCGCAGTAAGTGTCCTGGTGAATCCCCACCACGGGTCCCCTCCGTTCCCTGCCCCCGCCCCCTCCCCGCGGTGGCCATCAGTTTGTTCTCTACAGGTAAGAGTCTGTTTCTTGGGGAGCCTGGGGGGCTCAGTCAGTTAAGCCTCTGACTATTTTTTTTTAATTTTATTTTTTTGAGAGAAAGAGAGAGAGATCATGGCCTGAGCTGAAATCAAGAGTCAGATGCTTAGCTGACTGAGCCACCCCCGCATCCCTAAGCATCTGACCGTTGATCTCAGGCTTGTGCGTTCAAGCTCTGTGCTGGGTCCCACGTGGGTGTGGAGCCTATTTAAAAAATTTAAAAGTCCAGTTCCTGGTCTGTCTTTCCCTCTATTTTTTTCCCCTTCACCCATTTGTTTTGTTTCTTAAATTCTACATACGAGTGAAATCATGTGGTATTTGTCCTTCTCCAATGGACTGATTTCTCTTCACAAAATCCTCTCTAGCTTCACCCATGTCAGTGCAAATGGCGAGATTTCATATTCCACTGTGTGCACACCACGTCTTCTTCACCCATTTTTCAGTTAACGGACACTGAGGCTGCTCGCCTGTTGTGGCTACCGTAAATAATGCTGCTATCAACAGGCGTGCGTGTGTCCCTTTGATGTCGTGTTTTTGTATTCTTCGAGTAAATACACAGTGGTATGGCTGCTGGTCACAGGGTAGGGAGTTCTGATTTTAACTTTCTGAGGGCCCGCCACACGTCCAGAGCGGCTGCGCCCGGGCGTCCCCACCAGCGGTGCACGAATGTTCCTTCTCTACCTCGGCCGGCACCTGGCGCTTGTGCGGCCGATTTCAGCCGTTCCGACAGGTGGAGGTGATGTCACATCGTGTTCCTGTGTCTGCCGGCCGTCTGGATGTCTTCCTTATGTCTGTTCGTGTCTTCCGCCCGTCTTTTAACTGGACTGTTGTTTCTTGGGTGTGAAGTGGCGTAAGTGCTTCATATATTTTGGACACTAACCCTTGTCTGGTATGTCACTTGCAAATATCTTCTCCCGTTCGGTCGCTTGCCTTTCAGTGCTTCCCTTTGTTTCCATTTCCAAATGGTTCCCTTGGCCGAGCGGAAGCTTTTTCTTGGTGAAACCCCAACAGTTTATTTTTGCTTTTGTTTCCCTTGCATCTGGAGACTTTCTAGAAAGGGGTTGCTGTGGCCGACGTCAGAGACGTTACTGCCCGTGCTCTCTTCTAGGATTCGTATGGTCTTGGGTCTCGGACGGGCGTTTTGTAAGCACGAAGGCCGAGTCGCCAGCGGATGAGATGCAGCCGGATAAAGAGAGAACACACAGGGAACAGAGCTGCTCAGCCTAGAGGAGAGCGTCTCTAGCTCAGAGCAGGAATCGTGCGCAGAAACCCGCCTGGTCACAGCCCGTCCCGGATCCGTAAAGCGTGTCTGGATCGCCGGCTGGGCTGGAGGAAAGCCTCGGATCCAGGCCCTCCGCTCTCCATCCAAGCAAGCGTGGCCTCTGTCGGGAAGGGCCTCCCACACCCACTCATCTTTATGCACAGCCCGGGGGCTCCTACCTACCAAACTCCCGTCCTTGGCCGTGTCTGGAGGAGACAGAGGGAAGAGGGGGCGTCTGGTGGGTTTTGCAAGACAAAGCAGGGGGTGGACCTGAGTGGTTCAGTCCATTGGGCGTCTGACTCTTGATTTTGGCTCAGGCTCTGAGCTCAGGGTTGTGGGATCGAGCCCCAAGCAGGGCTCCTCACTGTGCATGAAGGCCTGCTCCAGAGTCTCTCCCTCTCTCTCTGCCCTTCCCCTGCTTGAGCTTGCTCTCCCTCAAATGAAAAAACAGACACAGGGGTACTGGGGGGCTCAGTTGGTTAAGCACCTGACTTTGGCTCAGGTCATGATCTTGCAGTTTGTGGGTTCGAGCCTTGCGTCAGGCTCTGCGCTGACAGCTCGAAGCCTCAGATTCTGTGTCTCTCTCTCTGCCCCTCCCCTGCTCATGCTGTGTTTCAAAAAAAAAAAAAACAAAACAGAAACAGAAACAAAAAATCCCCCAAACAAACGCGGAGAGGAAAGCTGCCTTCTCCTCACGCCGTGCCCTGTGCCACCTGCAGCTGTGCTGTGGCAAAGGTCTCCCCTGGGGATTCGTGGGCCCCCACTGGTGCACCACGTGGAGTCACCTTTTGCGTTTAAACACCCACGCGGCGCCCATTACATGCTGGGTGAGCCGAGGCAGCAGGAAAGACCCTCGAGAAGCCGAGGACGACAGTGACATGTGCCTGCAAGGGTCACACATTTCAGCCACCCACAAGCCAAGCATCACAAGACCCAGAAGACACAGAGGGTCCACCTGGCTAGTGATGCTGGGGCCGCGTCTCTCCGCTCGCACCTGCTTCCCCACGCACCCGTGCGTTACGTCTTTCCTCACGAAGAACCACGTGGCACAGACGCGGTGGTGGTGACGGGGTGCGGACCCGAGCTCAGGAAGCGGACAACAGGGTGTCCTGCCAAACTTGAGGGACAGCCTGCCTGGTGACCCGGGGCCAAGCCCAGTGGGTGAGCCCCTCCTGCCACATGGAAGGGACAAGGACCTAAATCTGCCCAGTCACAGGCACATCACGTTCAGCCTGAGGCGTGGCCGGGCCGGAAGCGGGACCCACCAGCACCTCCTAACACGCAGCCGTCTCCCTGGTGATGTGCGCGTCAATGGACTTTTGCAGAAGGAGCAGAGTCACACTCAGGAGACGCGGGCAGCGGACTGGCAGGCACGCTGCGCCGGAACATGGCGTCTGGGGTCTCGCCTCCACGGAAAAGGTGAGTCTTCGGTGACAACCAGAGGGGGTCACAGCCACTTGGATGAATGTCTGCCGGCATGGACCAGACACCTGTGCTCCTCCCGACTCCTGCGCGGGGGCCCACGCCCAGGGGCAGGCAGAGCCGTCACGATGGGGTCGGAGCCTCGTAAGAAGGGCCTGGGAGCTTGTGTCTCTCCCTGGCTCCGTCTCACGAGCAGCCAGGGACCCCAGATCCCTGGCGCCTTGATCTTGGACTTCCAGCCTCCGGACACAAGTGTTTGAAATGTGAGGGAAAAAACGCGTGTCGTTTAAGCTGCCCAGTCTGCAGAATTCTGGTTATGGCACAACCAAACACACCCAACCGTTTAAAGCACACTCAGCAGTGAGTAGAGTTTAGAGCATTCCAGTTGCGTTTCCCTCAATTCTCAGAACCAAGATGCACAAGACATCATTTCCTCCCCTTTCTGTTGTTTCAACCACCACAAGTAAATTTCCTTAGGCAGTAAAGAAAAAAAAGTAAGGAGCCCACATCGCGCATTTATCCTTTAAGCTACTTGGCTGAAAAGGAAAACAGCCTGTAATTTCAACGACTAACATGCATCCACAACGCGCCTGTGGCCCCGTGCGGTCAGCAGGGTGGAGCCACGTGAGAAAGTGCGTGGCAGTCTCCTGGAGGGGAGGGCCCCCTGGGCTCATCGAGGCTGCTGAGCACTGGTGCCTCAGTTTCCTCCTCCATAACACGGGTGTGGCAGTGCAGAGGGTGGGAGATGGTCTTGTGCATTGTCTCTTGGGCCCACCTCACTCGCCAGCCCTCCCTGTATGGCCCCTGAACCCCCAACCCAGGTCCGTGCAGACCCAACCCCCCCTTCATGGCTCTGTCCACGTCCCCTGCTCAGGGATGGCTCACCCATCCCGGTGGGCCCTGTGCCTGGCATTTAGCCACTGCAGGAAACTTTTGGTTTCCCCTCTGTCCCCCACCCCACCCCCAGAATGTGAGTCCATGGGCGCAGGGGGGACAGTGTGACTGACACTCAGGGCGCGAGGCCCGCCGCAGAGGACGCCTGGGACACTGAACGTCGCCAGCGACTGTTGGATGAGGGCATCCCTCCCACCTGTGATGACAGACTCACAGCAAGTCCAGCCCGCTGCCCGCAGGAATCGCAGCGGCGGGCTCGGGTCTCACGGAGGAAGGAGGGGCCCAAGCCCGTCACTGAGGCTGGGCCCGGAGTTCCGCGGAGCGGCGGGGCCCGTGCAACTCACCAGAGGCTTGCCCTTGTCCGCGAAGAGCGGCTTCTGCAGCCGGAACCTGTGAGCGCCGTTCTCCTGGCCTCTCGGGTGCTGGGACAGGAGAGCGGGGTTAGCTCGGTGCCCGGACCAAGGGCCGGCGGCCGCGGCAGAACACGGGGCACCCAGCAACGCGTCACAGGGAAACGAGACACAACTCAAATCAAACAACGGGCTGACCGGGGGCTCCTGACCCTCAGACGAGAGAAGGTGGGAAGAAGACCTTTCTGGAAGAATAACCCAAGGTTGAGGTTATATAAGAAAATGAAAAACTGACGGGATGACGGGAACCTAATTTTCCTTGTTGGCTTTGACTTTTTTTTAGATGTTTATTTATTTTTGAGAGACACAGAGAGACAGAGCAGGAGCAGGGGAGAGGCAGAGAGAGAGGGAGGGAGGGAGACACAGGATCCAGGCAGGCTCCAGGCTCCGAGTTGTCAGCACAGAGCCCGACGTGGGGCGCGAACTCAGGAACCGAGAGATGGTGACCTGAGCAGAAGTCGGCACTTAACCAGCTGAGCCCCTCAGGCGCCCGGACATTTTTAAATGACTGAAGGGAAGGCGTGTGGGATTGGTACCGGGCAGCGTTTCTCTCTCCCGAGTTCCCGAGGAACAGAGGCCCTGCCTGGGGCGGCGGCCGGATCTGGGCAGGTGGCGTCGTGGGGGGATTCAGGGTCTCAGAGCGCAGCGGCTGGGCCGGCTGGCGTGGTGCTCACAGCACAACCAAACACTGATCTGCACGAGCTTCGCTCGCGGCAGGAAGATGGCTTTTAAATGGTTTTCAATATCAACCGTAGTTGTTTTTTCTACTGTGCTGTTCAACCTTCCCGAAGGCAGTGACTTTCAAGGTCGGGTTTGTTTCTGTTCGATGAGGTACCAGACGCTTCTTTTCGGATTAATTGTGCTTCGAGGCCCCAGGTGTTCACAGGGGGTCAGAGCAGAGTCTCGGGTCCCTCTCTGGTCGGGAGCAGCGGACCGTGGCGGGGAGCGACAGCAGCGCCCGCCCTGCGCGGTCACCTCCCGGCGGGGAGACAGGCGGCAAGGGGTAAGGGGGTTTGCACCGGGTAAAGTGGGGAGCGCAGGAGGCCGTTAGTCAAGTCAGTGACGCGCTCTGACCCCCCAGGCCGAGGGTGGAGCTCAGGTGGGGGCAGCGAGGGGGGATTGTTTGAGGAAATGGACTAGCAGTGGCTCAGAGGGGAGAGGATGGTGCTGGGGGCCAGCGTGGGGTGGTGGCCTGCCCACAGCAGGGACAGCAGCTCCCCGGCTGAGACAGGGACCTCCGGGGGCCCAGCTAGTTTGGGGGGTGAGGTAGGGACAGATTACTCGGTCATGGTATGTCTGAGACACCCAGGCACCTCTACGGGGTGGCAGGTGGGCAGCGGCCCGTGCGACCCTACTGCTCAGGGAGAGGCCCCACTGGGGCTCCCCACGGGCACCCAGGGGTGCTGAGAGTCAGGGCGCAGCAGCGAGGGCACAGGCGAGGGGGCAAGAGGCTGGGGTGCTGACAATTCTGGGGCGCAGGTGGAGGAGCAGGGCCGACTCTGTCTGGGCGGGGCTGGGGTCAGGAGAGGACCGGGATGCACGGTGTCGGGGGGAGAGAGAGTGAGTGAGAGAGAGAGAGAGAGAGAGAGAGAGAGAGAGAGAGAGGGAGCGCACGAGTTTCATGGTGGAAGGGACAAAGCACATCGCCCTGGAAACAGGCCAAGGCTCTGGGGCCAGACAAGGCTGCTGAGACCCTGGCGAGGCTGCTGGGACCCTGACAGGCTGTTTCGAGGGACCAGTGTGGGCATGGGAAGGGCGGAGGCGTGTGGGTGCAGTCAGGGAGAATGATTTGTGGGGTCTGCCCTACGGTCGGCAGGGAGCTGGGTGTGAGGCCACAGGGGCCTCACCCAGTGAGGGGTCACCACCTGCCGGGAGCGGCCCGGAGCCGGGGCCTGGGCTGCCGTCAGCCTGTGTGGGATGTCCCAGCCCAGACTGCTCCGTGCTTCTTGTCTGGGGGTCCGTCGCCATGGTCATGGCCAGCCCGTTCCTGACACTGACAATCCTTCGAGGGTGGGACCCGGGCCCACGCTTGGTTACCCACTGACCCTGCCCAGGCCAGCGGACACCTGGCCAACAGCACACAGTCCTAGGAGCCGCAAGGAGAGAGGGGGTGCTTACCGCCACCAGGGAGGATGAGCAGGCGACGTCCCTCGGATCTGAAACACCAAACATGAACAGTGTGTGAGCCTGAGGCTGCGCGTTTCCACCATAAGAAACTAAACCGGAACGAGCCATCTTGGCTAAAGGAGCAGCGACGTAAGAGAAAGAGCCACCTGGGGAGGGGGTGCAGCTGGGCCATCCCACCGGGCCCCCCACGGCCCCCCTCGCGGTCCCCGAGACCGTGCGCTCCCCCTGCACGCGGCGGGGCGAGGAAGCTGCCGGCAACGGGAGGCCGCCACGGGAGTGAGACCGCTTTGCAACATGGAAATACTTCACGAGGGACAAATAAAAAGTGGAGCGTGCGCTACGGTGACAAGCCAGGGTCAGCGCATTTCAGGACAAGACCCCGGAGGAACTGTAAGGACGGGACAGGCCTCTTGGGGCAGCCAGCCACTTTCCACATCTGCGACAGGCTCTTTAACATTCGTTAGTGAAATCCAAGTAAAAATTAGTGGGGACCAGACATCTATCTTGATAGAGAGCAAGACGCCTTTTATCTAAACGCGAGGAAGGAAGGACAGGTGCAAAGCCACAGAGCCGACAACCAGACTCAGCCAGGAGGTGGGGGGCACAGACCCCCTGCTTCGGAGCCCAGAGGCTGCCCTGACAAAAATAACAAAGAAGATTGAACTGAATTCATGGGAACACATACCAGGGACCAATGGGGTCCGTGGGCAAAGTGTGGGAATGTCTGAATGGGTGAGCTGCCCACTGGCTTACACCCCAACCCACTGGTTGCTGCGTGACTCCAGACGGGGCACCTAATGGCCCTGGGGGTCCAGGCGGTAACCCCTGTGCGGAGCCGGGGCACAGACGGCACTGGCTGTATGGGGATGCGGAATGATGACACAGAAGGGCTCCAGGACACATGTGCACTAACTTCCAGAGGAGCCTGACAGAGGTCTGAAGTCCGGTGGACGGAACAGCGCAAGCCTCTTCCGAAGGCAGTGCTGGGCGAGGCTGGGCGAGGGTGGGGACCAGGTGACTGACCCGGCGCGGGACACCTACACCTGCCCCAGACCATGAAGGTGCAGGACTAGGAGGGCGGGTATGGGGAGGCCGGAAGGAGGATCGGGCACACAGCGCAGGGGTGGGGAGGGGAGGGGGGGCACAGGGGCTCAGCCGAGGGTCACGGGCCTCAGTCCCACAGCACCGCCCTGCCCAGGGCGCCTCAAGCCTCCCATTGGCCAGCATGCGGCCTTTCCCGTCAGGTCGAGGACAACCCAAGAGCAGCAGCAAGCGCAGGCCTGCAGGTGCACATCCGTCCCCCAGGATCCGCGGGCCTCCAGACCGTGTCCTGGGCAGGGTCCCCTGGCCTCAGTGGGGTGGGGAGCAGTGACGCTCTGGGGTCACCGCAGGTGCAGGACAGAGAGTGGGGCCCCAACCAGCGGTGGTGGGACAGCAGCTCCAGGAGAGCCCCGTGTGGACCCTCTCTGTCTTGCCCCGCCCCCTCGGAAGCCCCGGGAGCCGTGTCTCCATGGGCAGGGGGCTCTCGTTCTCCTCTGGAGGACAGACCAAGCTTCCTTGTTTGTGGAAATCCTGCCCTGCGTCGGGGACGCGGCCCCGCCCCGGAAACTGAGCTGGACGGGCGTCGGTGCTATGACCCAGGCCGGGCTGGCAGACAGGCTCCGGCCACGCGCCCCATTCTGTGTCCCACTTCCCCCTTCCCCCAGAACCACCCCACCCTCGGTGGAGGAAGAGGGAACAAAGCTGCCGTGAACTCTGACCTCGGGCAGGGCGCACCCGGGGACCCTGTGCACAAGCAGAGGGCGTGCACTGCTCTCCAGGTGACTAATGTGTGTGGAACACGCCAGAGAGGCTGGGACCAGCTCAGGGCGCCCGCGAGCCAGCATGGAGGGCAACACACAGTGTCCAACTCAGGGACCTGCCCTGAGCCCCGCGGCACCCACGCCACAGGCTGGGGGAGTCAGTCAGGCGGCCCAGACACCCGCCGCCCTCCCCATTCACTCATTCTGGCCCGTGGACATGTGCCTGATAGAGTCCTCAGCCCCCGGAGGAGGAGGGTGTGGGGGTGAGCCGGAGCCGCCCCTCCCTGTTCACGCCTGCGGTGCCCCTGGGGCCTCAGTGGATCTTGGCCTCGCTCACACTGATGGAGGCGGGTCCAGAGCCTCACACCTGCACAGCTAGATGGTAGTTATTTTAAGACGGAAAAACTGCCTTTAGCACCAAGAAAAAAGTGGTGAGAAGCTGCATCAAATAGGCCTACATGCCCTGAACGCAGAGCTGAACTGACCACCGCCCAGTATGGAGGGCATGGCTCCTGCACAGCCCCCGGGACCACAGCGGGGCTGGGCAGAACTGTATGATTTTGTCCTGCTTGCGGCCAAATCAGAAAAGTAAATGCCAAATGCAACTCCTCAGAATAGCCCGTGGGACGAGGACGCCCTGGCACCTTCTCTGCCCCGGAAGTGGCCGCTAGGAGTCCTTGGCCCTGCCTGACCTCAAGGCTGAAGACTGATTTCAGATTCAGCGAAGTCAGACGCGCGGTACTGAGTCCAGAACGGGACCAGGAATTCGGGTCCCCGGTAGGACACTCTCCCCTCGTTAGACGGGCAGTCTTCGGTCGGGCAATGGTTTTGTAGTCTAAGGTCAGATCTTATCAGAAGGCAGACAAGCTGGCGAGATGCCGGCCTGAATCGGCAAGACAGGTGAGCAGGCGCGGCCATGCGGGCTGGGCGCCGCACTCGGGCAGGTGAGCAGCGGGGCAGGCCTCAGGCAGACAAGCCGCGCCAGCCCAGGCCCGCCACGTGCGCCTCACCCTGCAGGGCGGGGGGGCGGGGGGGCGGAGGCATCTCAACATCAGTCAGCCCTGGGACAGGACGACAGAGACTCCAGCAGGGCCCGGGGACAAACAGCTCCCTGGGGAAGTCGCAGGTTGCCCGCGAGGGGGAGAGCAGGGCGACTGTGGGCCCATGCTGGGCTAACACGGCCCATTCTCTAACAACCCGCCCCGCGGAGCCATCCTGGGGTGCCGTCCCGAGGCCAGGCGTACTTACGTTCGATGAGGAAGAGGAAGCACACGATGCCCATGGCCGCCACGATGGCCCCGGGCACGACGAAGGACAGGCCCCAGCACGTGGACACCCAGTAGCCGGCAATCAAGGACCCCAAAATGTTGCCCACGGACGTGTGGGAGTTCCAGATGCCCATAATCAAACCTCGCCTGCAACACAACAAAACACGAGGCGGCAAGTGATGTTAGACACTTCGATGGAGCAGCAGGTGCGGGCAGACGGAGCCTACGCCCGGCGAGAGGGGCACCGAAATCAGGTGCATCAGGGCGCCCGGCCCGACTCACGTCAGGCTGTGTAACCATCCGCCCCTCTCAGAGCTTAGCTGTTCTGTGCTCACAAGGAGGAAGGCCTTTCCCTGAACTTCCTGGATTTAAATGTGCGCCTCTGTAATCCAGCTACAATCATTCGGGGCGCCCGGGGGATCAGTCGGTAGAGCGTCCGACTGGACTTCGGCTCAGGTCATGATCTCACGGTTCATGAGTTCCAGCCCCATGTCGGGCTCTGTGCTGACAGCTCGGAGCCTGAGGCCTGCCGGGATTCTGTGTCTCCCTCTCTCTGCCCCTCCCCCACTGGTGCTCTGTCTCTCTCAAAAATAAAATAATCTGGGGGCGCCTGGGTGGCTCAGTCAGTTAAGCGTCCAACTTCAGCTCAGGTCATGATCTCACAGTTGGTGGGTTCAGGCCCTGTGTGGGCTCTGTGCTGTCAGCTAGCTCAGAGCCTGGAGCTGCTTCAGATTCTGTGTCTCCCTCTCTCTCTGACCTTCCCCTGCTCACGCTGTCTCTCAAAAATAAATAAAATGTAAAAAAAAAAATTAAAAAAAAAATAAATCAAATCCAGGCTCTCGGAGGTGGGCTCTCCCTCTGGGTTCCCTGTGGCTCCCAGCGCGGCGTGCCCTTGGGCCTGGCCGCGTGGTGTGTCACACAGAAATCATAATTGGCCGTGGGCCCCTCGCCAGGCTCTGCCGCTGGGCGCCTCCCGGGACCTGTCACCCTTCCATGTGTCCCCCAGTCCTGGGAAGATGCCATGTCACCTCGCAGGACCGGCGCTGGGCCCAACTCCGTGCTCCGGCCAGGCTCGCAGGCACAGGCCGACCTGGTCACCCCTCCCGGGACAGGGACGAAGGCCGGCCCGAAGCTCGGACCCCGGGGGGCCAGCCGACGCCCAGAGGGGGCTTGCTCTGCAGGGAAGCTGGGGAGTAACCAAAAATGAGGCGGTCCGGTGTCATCAGAATCTTAGAAGATAAACGGGCTGCCCTTCCTCACCTTCCTTTCCCGAACCAGTTGCTGAGGCAGGTGACGACGCTGGGCCAGCCCGTGGTCTGCACCAGTCCGTTGACGACCTGCGACGGGCAAGGCGGGGCTGACGGCGGCGGGCAGCACACAGGGCCGTCCGAGGGCTCGCCAGCGCCGCCGCCCCGGTCTCTGCAAGGCCGGGGACAGCCAGGCACCCCCGGCAACGAGACAGCAAAACCCTCCTGGACGGAGCCTCAGCCGCCAGACGCGTCTGCAGCTACACACGTGCACACATGTCCACACACACACGTCCACACGTCCACATGTACACATGCACGTGCACACGTCTACAAGTCTGAACACACGCACACACACGTCCACACATGACCACACGTCCACACACACGTCCACACATGCACAGATGTCTACACATCCACACAGACGCGTCCACATGTACACACACATGTACACACACATGTACACACACGTCCACACATGCACAGATGTCTACACATCCACACAGACGCGTCCACATGTACACACATGTACACACACATGTACACACACATGTACACACATGCACAGATGTCTACACATCCACACACACACGTCCACATGTACACACACATGTACACACACGTCCACACGTCCACACATGCACACAGACGCGTCCACGGGGGTGGAGATCATAGGTAGGTGCTTTCACCTCCCGTGGCCTGGGCCTGAGAGAACAGGGGGGCGCAGAGCTCGGGGGCGTGTCTCCGCGTTTCAGCAGCACGGGCTGGCACTCCCCGAGGGGTCAGGAAGTGCGAGCGGGTCTGCCTGAGTCTCTGGGGGGGGTCGAGGGTCAAGTGCAGGACAGGACGGGGAAGCAGGTGCAGCGAGGGCCCCCACAACTGCCCCCCGCCCTGGCCGGCCTGGCTTGTCTCCCCTCCAGGAGCACGCTGCGACTCCGGGGAGCTTTCCCCTCCTTCTAATTTTCTATGTTGCTATAAAGTGTGAAGTGCTGTTGTTAAAACAGCCAAACTTGTTCAGGTCCTGTGGCAACACTCGAAAAAGCCAATTCCGTACAGTCTGCTTGGATGATTGAGGCTCCAGAGGTCAGGGCGGCATCGGTGTTGCCGCCGTTTCTCACCTGTGCTCACTATTTACCCCCAGGGCGGGGCGGCCAGGGCAGGCCGGGGCAGAGCACGGGCTTCAGGATGTGCCCCTTGGAGCACTGTGAGGCTCTCTTCGCGCTCCCTTCCTCCCACCCCTGCCACACCCGTGTCTCTCCGTCCATCTCAGAGTCTTCCACACCCGGGTGGGAGGGCTCCCAGGCTGCCTGCCTCGGTGCCCCAGCAGGGGCTCTGACAGGGGCTGTGACAGGGGCTCTGACGGGGAGGACTTTAAGAGGCAGGTCCCAGGACGGTGGAAGACCTCACGGCCACTGCAAAGACAGAGCTTCCTGTCCCAGCACTGACCCTGATGGCAGACAGGACCCCGTGCACCCCCTGTGCCCCCCGGGAGGCCCTCTCTCGTGGCAAGGATGGGGGCCCGTGGCAGAGAATCCCGAGCCTGATTCATTCATTCATCGCCATCCGTGGGGAGCCACGGGCCCACGCCTCACCTGAGTTATGACGTAGAATCCGAAACTGTGGATATTGTAGAAATACCCGAATCCAAACAGAGCAGTGAAAGCGCCGCTGGCCAGCATCCCAAAAGTTAGGTAATACCGAATGGGCAGGCGTTCCCCTATGATGCCACTGAGGGCGGAGAAGAAAGGAGCAAACGTGAGAAAACAAACACACCCATGACCCAACGGGCCCGGGATCTTCCCGGATGCTTTCAGGCTGTTCTCTGAGCGTTCAGAGCTCCAGCGAGCTGCGGTTTCCAGGAAGATTCCGTCACCGCCGTCTCCAGTGGAGCACTTATTAACCAGAGACTGGCATTTGGCAACATCTTTTAAGACTTTATTTCTAGTAAAAGCCACTAACTGTCAAGTCATAAACCTCAAACACTACGACTTGCCCATGGCAGCTGCCAATTAAAACAACCAGAAACCCGCTCTGCTAGTTAAACGTGCTTTTCTGTAAACAGCATCCGGTAACCGAACGTGGTAGTCGAGCCTCCGGACGGGCAGCGGTAGACGTGGCACGGAAGGGATCGGCTGTGGCCTTGTTGGGTCTCTCGCCCCCCGAAGTGGTCCCTGAGTCCCCTGCACTAACTCGCCCGGCTGGCCGGGCTCTGCCCCCCTGACAGCACCGCCGTGCCCTCACGTGTCCTGAACGTGAGGTCGGAGACGGGGGGTGCTCTGCTCCCCTCCGCCAGCAAGGCGGCTCCACGGCACATGGCAGCGGGGGGAGGGAGCTTCGTCCCAGAGGCGTCTGGTGCTCCAGGGAGGTCACAGTGGCAAGGGACGCGGTACGCAGTGGCCTCTCACTGCCTTAGGAGAAGGGCCGCCATGGGGCAACTTGCCACGGCCACTTGTCACAAGCACAAAACCCAGAATAATCACAAGTGACTGGGAGGCTTTCACAGCCACGGAAAACCACGGGTCCCATTTTCTTCCGTGTGGCCATTCCGGGAGTCGGGTAAACAGGAACCGTAGTGGGGAGCGACCCCCCGCCTGCCCATGAACAACGCTCTGGGAACGTCTCCACGATTCTGTCCTTCATCCCAAGAACCAGCACACCAGAAAGCCTGTCCTGGAGTCCCCAAATAAAGCAGCGCCAGTGACTAAGGCAAATGATGGAGGCAGAGGAAGCAAT
>PISW01004288.1:0-44594 GCA_004023785.1 Mungos mungo
TCTCTCCCTCTCTCTTCTCTGGTTCCCTTTGTTTTGTTTCTTAAATTTCACATATAAGTGAAATCATATGGTATTTGTCTTTCTCTGACTGACTTATTTCATTGAGTATCATACTCTCTTGCTCCATCCATGTCATTGCAAATGGCAAGATTTCATTCTTTTTATGGCTGAGTAAGATTATATACACACAAACACACATACACATACACTGCTTCTTCTTAATCCATTTTTATTAGTTTGACACTTGTGCTACTTACAATATTTGCCTACTATAGATAATGGTGCTTTAAACACAGGGGTGCATATATCCCTTTGAATCAGTGTATTCAAAGTGTAATCAGTATTCAAAACAGTGTTGTTGGGTTTTTTTTTTTTTTTTTTTTTTTTTGTATTCTTTGGGGAAATACCCAGTAATGCAATTGCTGGATTGTAGGGTAGGTCTATTCTTAACTTTTTGATGAACCTCCATTCTGTTTGCCAGAGTGAATGTTCCAGTTTGCATTCGCACCAACAGTGCACGAGGGTTCCTTTCTCTCCACATCCATGCCAACACCTGTTGTTTCTTGTGTTATTGATTTTAGCCATTCTGACAGGTGCTAGGTGATATCTTGCTTGAGTCCAGCTCCAGCAGGTCCAGGGTTCCCTGAAGGATGGGCGGTGTTAGTGTTAGAGAGGGAGAGAGCCTCAGCTTTCTTTCTGATCACCAGGCAGGGATCTCTGCACTGACCTGAGAGTCAGCTTCATTTATTGAAAAAATGTATGGGGTACAAAACAGAAGGTGCAATTGCCTTAGACAATGATTTCTGATAACAGATTCTTTGGTATGTAAATATTTCCCAGAACATAGATTGGTAGAAGACTCATGCATAACCTTTACCAATAGAGATTGAAGTAGGTGACTAGATGTTTATCATATGGGGAAGGAAGGTATCTTTAGCATTCAAATACAAGGCAATGTTTTTAGCATAGCAAGGGAAGAGTTAGGTCTTTGTGAGCAGGGGTCAATAGCCTGTTTTCCCAGGGGAAGAAAAACAGGTTTTCTCAGGAAATGTAACATTTGCTCCTATAATCACAAAAGAAGAAATTCCTATAACAAGTTTTTTTCACAAGGTACCGTTCACCTATTTTTAGCATAAGAAGGCAAGTCACTCCTGATATCAGTCAGTCAGGTGCCTTGGGGGTCGTTGCTCAAGCAGAAATTGGGTGGGGGTTGAGTAGGTGTAGATGCAGGTCACCATCTGACGATGGGAGGCCTTGCAAACCTGCCTTACTTCAGAAGTGGCTCCCAGCAATATCTCACTGTAGTTTTGCATTTCCCTGATGATCAGTCATGTTAAGCATCTTTTCATATATCTGTGGACCATCTGAATGTCTTCTTTGGAGGAAAGTCTATTCATGCCTTCTGCCCATTTTTAGTTGGATTATTTTTTGAGTGTTGGGTTTTATAAGTTATATTTTGAATACTAAGCCTTTATCAGATATGTCATTTGCAAATATCTTCTCCTATTCCATAGGTTGTACATAAGTTTTTTGAATTAACAATACCTTCTGAACTGAAGAGCACTTCTCTTTGTTATTGTTGGCTTCTTAATAATTGTTTCCAGTGGCTGGGTAATACTCTGTTGAGTTTCTTTATATTTCTATCGTTAGGTATGCGGGTAGTTTCTTTTTTTTCTTCTTCTGTAACTAACGCCAGGAAGTCCTGGTACAGGACTTGTGTACAGGTTTTTACATTTTTAATTTTGCCTTAGAATATAACAGTGCTATGTATCGGATATGTAAAAGAAAAAAACAAATGCAAGTGTTCCTTCCAGATAGGGCCCTCTGTCCCAGAATTTCTTAGCCTGCCTCCTGTGTCATTCTTCCCAAGTGTAAACAGTCTTATTTTAGTGCCTTCACCTCAGGAAAAAAACTTTTCCAAACTGAGTTCGCTCTGGAGCATTGTTTGCTCTCATGCTGGTTTTTGGGGGTTGTCCTTGAGTACGTATCACTCTTTGAGGCACCATATTATTGTGGAAAGAGCATGAATCAACTTGTCATTTACTCTTGAGGCATACACTGTCTTGGTTTTCTCATCTCTAAAATGAGAAGAATACGTTTCCATCAGGATTTTTGTGACCCTTAAAGAATGACATCTATGAATCCGGTGGAGATATAGCCAAGTCTGTCATAAAATGTAACTTGAATCTTAATCAAGACCCAAGTTCTTAACCAGGTACTTTATAGACTGTTTGAAAGCAGTCTTGTCCAAGAGTTTTCGTTGGAATAGAAATACTATGCACTGTTAAGTATGGGAGTCACCAACCACATATGGATTTTGAGCACTTGACATGGGGATGCCAGAACTCAAGAACTGCATTTTTCATTAGGTTTGGTGAATCAAAACTTAACCAGCCATATGTGGCTAGTGCCTATAGCATTTGGATAATACACTGGTAGAAAATATGTCCTTTTTTTTTTTTTTTTTTTTAGTTTGATAATGAATACCCTTGTAATGATGAGAATTTCAGTGTAGGTAAATCCAGGACTGCACCATGAAAACTGATTAAATACTCTGAGACTTAGACGACTTTGAGAAATTTCTCCATGATGGTTCTTTAGGCAGGTATGTACTCTTAGTCCACGTAAGGCTGGACCTGGCTTCATTAAGACAGCCAACCAGGCCACCTTGATCTTGTTAGCGCCATGATGCATTCCTACAACCAAGGGGATTGTCTGGAAAAATTGTAATACATGAGTAGTTTACCACAGGGTGAAAACTAAATACATTAATGAACCAAGTTTGGCATACTGAATATAAAACCGCATATAAAAAAATAAAAGGCACTGAAGAAATTTTAGCAATAATGAGCTATGACGAACCATTTGAGTTGATGTCTTGCTTGCTCAGTGAGGCATTCTCTTAGAGTTAAATTGATGGGTGAGATTTAGCTTACATTGTGAAGAATATAATAGGAGCAATTTTTGAGCCTAATTGCTAATAAAGTGAATAAACATTGGCTTATAAATGTTCCCATGTGATTCTGCAGTATCTCGTGTGTACATACTTAAGTTCATTTTCAGACATTCACATTTAGTCATATTTCTATTTAATAGTGTTGCATTTATAAATGTTGGAAATTATTCCTTTAAGTTTCAGTGGTATAGTTACTAGAGTGCTATCAGTTCATACTTGGAATTGTCTGAGATATGGGGGAAAAGCAGGCATGACATTTTATAAAATTACTGTAAAATATTGACTTTGATTTGTGAAATTTATCACAAAGCTTTGTTAACTATATGTAAACCTCTGATAATGTATACTAAATAGTCAATTCCAAACTTACTAATATGAGAAATGATAATACAGATTATCAGTGAAAGGGGAAAATATACCTAATAACACTTCTTGACAGTATTTAACTTTAGTAATGCATTGTAAAAGCAAAAATAAGTAATTTATTTCAGAACCATGACGTGGTCCTCATTTAAGTGTTTTTCTTATGAGAGTTACTGTCTTAATTTACTGTTTTACTATCTGATACTGGAGGAATCATGCCTTGTCTACAAGTAGCTTGCCTCTAATTCTCTTACTGTGAATGTCAGTTTTATGCACCAAATTGATTAGGTTATAGTACTCAGTTTTCCAAATACTAATTTAAGTGTTGCTGTGAAAGTGTTTTGTAGATGTTACCAATTATCTACAATCATTTGACTTCCTGAGAAGGAGATTAGCCTTCATAATCTGGGTGAGCCTCATCAGATTGGTTTAAAATCCTTAAAAGTGGAACTGAGCTTTTCGTGGGGAAGAGAAAATTCTGTCCAGGAGCCGTGGCTTCCACTGTTACCCAAGAGGTCTAGCCTGCCCTTCCTGACAGCTTGTGCTGTGATTTTGATCTTGCCTAGCAGCCCTCACGATTGTGTAAACCAGTTTCTGCTGATTATGTTTGTCTGGTGAAACCCTGAGTGATAAACCTGTGCTGCCTAGTCGCTGCCAGGGAGCTCCCCAGGGAAATGTTGGCCTCGGCATCCATGTTGAGCACAATCCCAAAGCGATGACACCTGGAGGCTGTCAGCCACCTATACTCTTTCTAGAAGCTTCTCTCTTGAAAGGAAACCAGAGCAGCAAATGCTATTAGATGCCCACATACTTTTATAAAGATTACCTAGAATCCACAAAGTGTTAAATCCAGGCATTTCGTTGTAGTACTTAACTTATTTGAATTCTTTCTGAAACTCCTTCATCTTCAGAATCACTGCTGTCCCTACTTTTCTATTCTTTGCAAATCTCTTAATGACACATCGTACTGTAATCATTGTCAGATTGTACTTTAGTTTGGGATTCCCTAGAAGCAGACCATGAGACACGGATTTGAGTGCAGGTAATTTAAGAGGGGGACACAGATGCTAACTGGCAGCAGGCTGAGAAAGTATGATTTCGACGGAAGGAAAGTTTAAAAAAACAAAAAGGTAGTTTTTAAAGCCAGTTATCACAGTGGATAAATGAAGTTTAATGTAGCTAGAGAACTCTGGGAGCTGTAAGACAACACCTCAGCGTTAGGCCATCCAAAGACGATAGGGAAATGGAGTATTTATCCATCAGTTTCTCAGCAGTCGTGATAAATGGTGCCTTGCGGGGTAGGTGCCTGGTTATTGGCATTAACACCCTTAACCCTGCATCATCCTCTGCATGCAGGCAGAGTGGGCTCCAGAGGCCAGGGAGAGCCCTCAAAATTACAGGTGCTGGCAGCTGGAAACTTGCCCTGAAGTGTCCCATGATGTGGGGGGGACGCTAGAAGCATCTGCTACATAATTACCAACACATGGCACAGAGTAGATGCTGAAGTTTGTTTAGTGAATTATTGAATGACTGTGGAGACCTGGAAAGGAGCTGTCATATTTGCTTGAGGGTTTATTTGAGGTCCCACGTAGAATTGGCATTAGCTCTTTGCCGATCTGACTTTCAAACTGAATGAGGATGCAGATAAGGGATCCTGAATCTCCTGGGGTTTGCTAGTTTACACTCACCTTCAAATCTGCCTTCCTTTAAGAAGTGTACACCTTGAAGGAAATTCTGTCCCCAGCTTTCTGGAATCCTCTGAAGAATATGCAATAAAACTCTTCCCATTTTATAATAGTAATAAAGTAAAAAGTTATATTCTATCTATGATCATAGTACAAGCTATTTTAGGACAAACTATAAGAAAAGGGAAACAAAAGTATAGAGTTTTGGTAACTTCCTCCATAGAATTTCCAAAAGGGAGAATAAATGATACCTGACCCAACTATTTTAAGACTGCAGTGTTCTTTGAGTGCACATTCATACTACTAGTCATCGTGCTGACAGAATTTGCTAAACAAGTACTGCTTAAATGGATTTCACATTACTAAGAGACAAAGGCAACCCATACTATAAAGCATTAAATTGCCTGTTGGTAATATTTACAAAATTGATTGGTGTTGCTTGAGATCCTAGAGGCAATGTGGAAACTTTGTAGCACTCTGGTACAAAATAAACCTTTTAGCTTGCTGCTCTGTGTATTTCCTCCCCTGTGGTCCTCAGAGAGTTTTCAAATAGTTGAGTTCTTCATATTTTTGCAGCATAAGATCTTAAAAGAGTCTAAATCGTTCAATAAATATTATCTGTTATGATTGCAAATCGATTGGATCCATTTTAAACCTTGTAAAATTAATAAGAGTGGTCCCAGGATTGTGTTCATGGTAGAGTGAAGAATATAGCAGCGAGTATACACTTAGCTCCTGAATCAGATTGTGGGTATTGAAATAATTACTATGCACGTAGCAACAGGGACACGAGTGTATCCTTTCAACAGATCCCTGAAAAAAAAAAAAACAAAAACACTGATCTTGAATAAACCATTATATGTGCTGTGTCCTGTTTGTTTTGGTTGCTTTAGTTAGTAATATAAATGGCCATATGCTCTCTCCCCAAATGGGAAGAAGGATCCACGTTTGTCTTGTCCATTACAACCACATCCACATAGGTTAAGGAGAATAAACAAAGAGATTCTGACCGAATAGGAATTCTCTTCCTTGCCTTTTTTTTTTTCTGAAAATGGCTGATCGCACTCAACAGTGTCTCTGTCCATCACATTCCTTTAAAAAGCCTGGGATGTTCACATGACTTTTACTCTGATGGTCAAGAATGGAAGGCCTGGATATAAGCCTGTCTAATTTCAAACCCCAACTCTGCCAGGTTTATCCTCTGAGTCACCAAGAGCATGTAACTGATGTTCTCAGAGTGTCGGTTTCTTAGTCTGCAAAAATGCACATAATGCCAGTACAGAGTCAATAGTAGAGTTTGCTATTGGGGTAAAGAGAGAAACTTACAGTAATATCTGGCTTACCTTAAATTTTAAAACTGATAACTGATACATTTTTAAAGCCTTATGTTTTTCCTATTGTCTTCAGTGAGTACAGATGACATCTCTATACCATGCTTAGGAAAACAATCCTTAGGTTTTTAAGCTTATACTATAAAAACTTGATATCCATGGGATTCTTTTCCAAAGGAGACAGAACGGGGACGACCTTTCGTTAGGAAAATAATGCAAATCATCTTCCTTTACCTTAATGACCAACAGTAATATTAATTTCCTTCAATAAAATTTAGATAGAAAAAGAAACCCATATTCAATGATTGCACATATCCTGTTGGGATTTCATATTAAGTTATTAAGTATTTCCTGTTAACTGGAGAAATTTAAATGAACTATGTGGCAATACTCTTGACTATTTCATTTAGTAAAAGCTTTGCTCTACCACTATAAAAATATAATTCCATTTCAGTGTCAATTCTTGTGAGATTTAATTTCTTATCCTTCCCAAAGAAAACATTATATATCTAGTGGACAGAAAGTCTCATTAAACTCTAAAATTAAATCTCAGTTGTGAACAAGTCAGCTTAATCCCATCTCCATAGTATTTTCATTTTCAAGGGTTTTATAAGTAAGTGTTCTTCTTAGAAATGACATATATACCTAGTGTATGATTATTCTGATCAGATGAGATATTAATGAACAATATTAATAGAAAATGTCTACTAAATACGAAAGGTAAAAAACAATGATTATTTCAAGCCAGGGGTTCTCAGAATCTAACACATGAAAAGACATACTTTACTTCCACCAGTAATCATGACTCACAGCATTTATTTTATTTGGCAGGGGCAAAGAGGAGGGGTAGAGAGGTTCCCTGGGAAGGGTATAACAGAATGCCTGTGGGGTTGTAAATTAAAATAATTCTGTAGAACCTGCGGGCATGATCTCCTAGGTGGCTGGGTTTGGGCATCATTGTCAAATTCTTCCAACTATTTTTAATAATTGTAATTGCATAGCACTGTCATTTAGATACCCCTTCCACTTGGGGCACCTGGGTGGCTCAGTGGGTTGGGCGTATGACTTTAGCTTAGGTCATGATCTCAGGGTTCGTGATTTAAGCCCCTCGTCAGGCTCTGTGCTGACAGCTCAGAGTCTGGAGCCTGCTTCAGGGTCTGTGTCTTCCTCTCTCTCTGCCCCTCCCCTGCTAATACTCTATCTCCATCTCTCAAAAATGAATTAACATTTAAAAACATTTAAATGTTCGAGTCACGTTTAGACTTTAAATCACATGATTTGTTCATGTCTCTAGTTTTGAATATTTTTTTGTCTTATTTCATCTGGTTATCATGATCCAGGAGAGGGCATACTTCTTTTATTGCTGCAGGGATTAAGCCGTACAGAATTGGCTACTGAGATCACTCGTAGGCCTGAGTACAATAGATTAGTGTTTGTGGTGCATGACTTTTTATACCACATATATCCCGCATTCTGCTCCCTGTTGCTTATAAAATGTAATCTTTCTTATATTAGTGATAATGGTTAACATTTATATGGCATTTACAGCGATTTACATATGTATTCACTTATGTAGTACTCTGTGATTTACATATATTAACTATTGCACCCTCAGGTTGCCCAGTGAATAGATAATGTTTTTATCCCCGTTTTACATATTTGGAGTCTGTGGCAACAAGAGAATCTTCAACTTGCCCAAGGTTGCTTTAACTAAAGATGGAAATATATAATAAAATAAAAGTAAAAAATAGGGGTAACAATAATATTAGACAATATCGATAGCTACAATTTACTGAATTTTTATATAAGAATTCACTATTCATGGGGCACCTGGGTGGCTCAGTCAGTTAAGCGTCCGACTTTGGCTCACGTCATGATCTCAAGGTTGGTGAGTTTGAGCCCCACGTCAGGCTCTGTGCTGACAGCTCAGAGCCTGGAGCTTGCTTCACATTCTGTGTCTCCCTCTCTCTCTGTCCCTCCCCTGCTCATGCTGTATCTTTCTCTCAGCAATAAATAAATGTTAAAAAAAAATTTTTTTTAAAGATTTTACTCTTCATTTTTAGTTTTAATTTTCCCAGTATTGCTATAAAGCAGACATTATTTCCTTTTCTTTTCCAGAAAATAAGTTCAGAGAAGTAAATACATTTTCTGCAGGTCCCACAGCTAAGTTAGTGGCTTAATTGGAATTGAAATGCATGTACTTCTGACTTGAGACGGGTGCTCTTAAAATTAGAAGGCATTATTTCTCCAGGAACCATATTAGGAAGGGCAGTAGCTCATCAGCATAATATACAGCTTGAGTAACCAAAATTGAATAATTTTTGTTTGGAATATGATTCAGAGCAGTGTGGGAATATGCTTCACCGAGTCCTGATACTCTGTATTTTGTAGCCATCAGAAAGAAATGCCATTTTTTTCAATAATGTTTAGTTCAACTCTAGTCTACTTTTATGCATATTTAGATAGGAAGTGATTTTCAAGATGAAACACATTGAAGTTTTTGATTATTCTCCTTCTTGTCTTTTTAGATTTCTCATTTTTTTTCTTGACATGAAATGAATGTCTTTTACCTACTTCAAAATCAGTTTATACTTTCAATGTAATGCTAATAACTGCCATTTGTTATAGAATTGAACCAGGCACCAAGAGGTGTATGTTCTGTTTATCGATCACTATTGACTTATTGGCTACGTAATGCCCAATTCTCCACATGACAAGTACGTTTTGAAATTGTGTGTGGACCGGTTTTCATTTTTATCTGGTTGACCACATGTAACCTGTCACTTGAGACACTGGAAGACTGATTTCCATCGACCTAATCAGCATTAAACAGGCATGGAAGTCACACAAAGAATACCTTTAAGACCTTTGGTTCTGAGATGCCACATAAGTAGAAAAATAGTGAATTGTCTCTTGTACTAATTTTGATAATAGACAATACATACTGTCAAGTAAAAATGCGTGCTCTGATCAAGGCCTCACAATTTGTGCTGTAAACTGTAAAGCAAACAATAATCTTGCCTGGAGTTTTAATCAGTTTCTTCCCTGCCGCACTCAGTTAAAATAAATCCAGATACGTTACATATGTAGATATTAATGTTTGTATTAATAACATGATGGTAGATTCTATTTAAGATTACAAAATAGAGACTTTTCACATTTATCATTTGCGTTTCAAGTTTTTGTATGGAATTGCGTAGGAAAGGGCAGTTGCTCAGAGGTCCCCCCAAAAAAAGGCTCTGGCATCTTAAGTAGCTGCCTTTAGGAGAGCATCTGTCTTGATAAAGACAAACCAAATAAACAACAGAAAAACCAAGGGGAAACAAAAACGTAGAAAGGAAATGTGCCTGCAGAGAAAGAGTAGGGTAATCATTATTTAGCTAAATGGCAGTGATTAGGGGCATCTCCTTGTAAGTACATCCAAATAAGCTCGAAACAGGATAGGTGACAGAAGAAAGCCGAACAGGTGATTTTTCAAGCTGACAGTGTGACCAAAGCAAAGCTAGTTTGCTCCTTGGTGGGTAAGAAACTGCAACTGGTTCAGTTGTGGCCCGAAGGAATTTTTATTTGTAGCAAATAAGGAGATCACTGGGGAATGGCTTCCAAAGCCTGTGACTCCCTGAGAGGTGAATGGACTTTTTTGTTTCGGGCTAGAATGAAGTTTTACGTAGGGAAGCCAGATTGTCCTCTGCAGAGGCAGGAATAAGGCCGTGCATGCGCCTTAAGGAAACATGGCTATATACACATTGTATGTTATGTCAATGAGGCTGAGGCAGAGATTTTAGTAGTATTATGAGGTATAGGTGATTGCAGGTCGTTCCAGAGGTCACCCCACAGTCCATCTGCACAGGTGTGTCAGTCGGGTGTAAGTCAAATGGTCTCAGTGGTCTAGACTGGAGGGCAGCCTTTTCCGGTTAGTCTCCATTTCCTGAGGGGTGGTTTAGAGTTTCTTTTGCCTGAGTCAAGACGAAAACCCAAGGGAAGAGCTTAGGGGGAAACGTAAGATAAAGATTAGTGAGTACAAGGAGGTGGGCGGTCAAGGCCAGGTCTTGGGGTCTAGCTGGTGACAGTAGGACAGTTCAGAAGAAGCCTGGACATTATAACACACCGAACAACTTGCCTATTTCAGAAGGAAACTTTTCCACCTCCCAACAGAAAAGAAATATTCAGACTTAATTTCATTAAATAGATTAGTGTTGAAAACTGACCTCCATGCCTCAGAGCCGAAGTGCAGCCCGAAAACAGAGTTGGGGATAACAAGGAATAGCAGCTTTACTGCTTTGCTGTGCAAAGGAGGTTGCAGCAGGCTCTGGCCTTCAAAAACCTGCAAGCATGCCCAGGTGAAGGGGCTGGGGGGGATTAATTGAAAAATATGGGACTCAGCTGGCTTTCACAAAAGCTGTGTACTTGATGCCAACCTCCTCTGTCACATCTTTAGGCTGGTAGCTGATGAAGTTTTAGGGTGATGGTGGGGTGTTCTGGAACCGACGACCAAGAAAGACTTCTTTAAGACATATTTGGTGCACAAAGGTTTTTTTTTAATTAAAACACAGGGACAGGGCCTGTGGCCAGGAAGGGCTGCCCTGGGGTCACGTTGGGTAACTCATTATATCCCCTCAGGTGGGGAGGGGGTCAGGGATAGAGTCAGTCTCTAAGGAATTTTGGAACCAAAGTTTCCAGGACCTTGAGGGGCGAGCTGTTGCTAGGGAAACATCATTTACTACTGTTTGATAAAACCTCAATCCTGAGACCCTTCAGATGCATGTTGGGAGGAGGGGCATAAGCTTGGAGTATGATTACCAGCGTCTCTCTTGGGGCCGTTGAGATAAAGGAAGTAGACTTAGGGAATCCTCAAGGTTGGGATGTTAAGCTGAGGTTCTCTTTTGTCCCCAGGATAGTGTCATCCTTGAAGCAGCAGAGCTCCTAGAGGGAAGTCGCTCTACTGGTCTCAAGGACTTGTCTGTGGGGTGTAGGCAACAAGGGAATTTAATTTTTCATTTGCCTTAGTTTCCCATATCACCATGGCAAGCACTTAAACCCTGTCCTTTGTTCTTGGGTAGCCAGGAGTGTCCTAAAAATATCACACATATTCCACCAGGGGGCAGGGTGTGTGCCAGTATTTTGCCCTCCGCTTGCCCCGCACTCCCTCATCAGTAGCAGGTTCCTGAAATAAAAGGCTGAGAAGGGAGGAGGGGAGATTTGCAGAAGAGACAAAAAAGGTTACTTTAAAAGTGTCACCAAAGCACTAGTGCAGCCATTTTGATTTTTGTTCAACTTTATACTTTTAAGTAGATTGAAAATTTCTTTCCCCAAAGTCTTACCACTTAGACCTAACAGGTGCCTGTTTCTCCTCATTCTTGGAAAACATTGGTATTATCAACTTCTCTAATTTTTTTTTATCTGATAATTGTTGAGTAGCATCTCCTTTTCTCCTCCAAGTTTGGGTATTTTTATTTCTTTATTTAAGTGTTTGTGTGTGTGTGTGTGTGTGTGTGTGTGTGTGTGTCAGAGAGAGAGAGAGAGTGACAGAGACAGAGACAGAGAGAGACAGATAAGGGGCAGAGAGAGGGAGAGAGAGAATCTCAACCAGGCTCCACACTGTCAGTACAGAGCCTCACAAGGGGCTGGAACTCAAACTGTGAGATAATGACCTGAGCCAAAATCAAGAGTTGGACACTCAACCAACGGAGGTACCCCTCCAAGTTTGAGCATTTTAGTTCTTAGCAGTGGGTACCCAATCAGTTGGAGGTAAATTTCTTCCAAGTAGCTATTCATAATTTGCTTTGTTGAGAAGAGGCACCGTCTCCTTTTATAACATGCTTTTTTGTTGATCAACAGCCGTGATTAGCAACTTTTCATATACTAATTTATCCTTTGCCCATTTTCCTGCTGATATCTAGGCATTGACTATTGTGCATCTTAATACCTCAATGTTGTTAGCATTGTAAATAAGTTTATACTGCTATCTGTGATGGTGTTGAGGAGGGATAACTTTCTCTGCCCTGTGGTCCCTGTAACTGGACTCAGAATCAAATTGACATGAGACAGGTGAACAGGAGAAGATGAAATTTAGTTTTGTACATATGGGGGTGGGGGGTAGGGAATCCACCCAGATGTGAAATTCCGAAGACAGGCAACAGGAAGGTGATAGGAACTGAGGAGAGAGATAGGGCCTGATGACACAAATGGAAGAAGACCATTAGCAGGAAGGAAAAAACCAGATTGTTCTCTTATGCACATGAGTTCCTTCAGTAAAGGAAAGGGGACCACTGTTGATACTTCTCTTCCTGGTGTGCTCTCCTTTCCCATGTAAATTTAGGCACTTAGGAGGGAAGTAGAGCACCTTTCCTTTTAACCAAAAATCTTTGTGCTAAAGTGATGCTTTTGGGATTGTCTCATCCCACAACCATTCAGTGTTCTTCTTAGACAATAAATATTTAGTTTCTAGATAATTAAAGCTCTGTAAACTTAATCATTAAAGCTTTATTTTTATCTTATTTAAGAAGTCTTAATGAATTCCCCAGACAAAAAGATACTCTCTTACAGTTTCTTCTGTTCATTTCAAAGTTTGACTCGCACATTGAAGTCTTCTATCCATCCGGAGTTGTTTGTATATGTATTTTATTTTCAACATTTCTGGATCCATACTGGTAGATATTTTGATACCTTTTAAATACTTCAGTCATAGTGCTCTGTGTTTAAAAGTGCTAGGGAAACTTACTTACTTGTATTTCAAACACCATCCTAGTTGGATCATTTTCTCCTTTAATATTTTTTCTGTATTATTTTTCTCCTTTGCCCATAATTGCACAGTTTGACAAAATTGTTTACAAGCCCTTTCGTAGGTTGCTTTCTCTGACTCATCACTTGTTTCTGTGGCATATTCTGAGTTGAACTTTGGGAACAAAGAAGTAAGTTAGTTTGCTATGTAATCAGGAAAACGATGTCGTTGCCCCCTTCTAGATTTGTATTTAGACCTGAAGCACTAGTTCCCTCAATGGCTGAAAGTGTTGGCACTTGACACTTTACAAGTGAGTTCCTCCATCCCTGAAAATGAGAAGTCAGAGGCCAAAGGAACTGCCTCTCCAAGGTCATGATCCAATCTAGGACAGCCTAGTGGCTGTATTTTAAAAAATTAATTTACACAAACTTATCTATTGAGGTTATTAAAACTTAATTTTCTCTGTTGCAAATGTTTACCAGCTGGGTGTCTTCTGATGTGGTTTGAAGTAGAGTTTGAGAAAAAACAGTCCAGAAAGAATTCTTGAGATAATTTTGATACAAAAAGGTGGTTTTAGTAACCATTGGTGGGCGGCAGGAACCAAGGGCAGAAAGAGCTGCCCTGCGATATGAAGAGGGAATGATTACATATTTTTAAGTTGGGAGGGGCAGAGAGAAAGCAAGTTTCCAAAATGATTTCCATATGTTAAAGAAGACTTAAAGGATCCTAGAGGCCTAGTTCTTGTCAAGCTAAGGTGGTTTTTTCCTGTAGCAAGGCATTAACATTAAGAGGGTTGGGAGTTCCTGGACGGATGTCACACTCTGCCTGTCTCAAGCATATGTCCGTGGGCTGCAGGTTATAAGGAAATTTAATTTTATATACATTTCTTTTGCCTTTGTTCTCTATGTCATCTTTTATTTTTAAGATATTTGGGAAAGATTAAAAATATTTAATAGGGGCCCCTGGGTGGCTCATTCGGTTAAGCATCCTACTTCAGCTTAGGTCATGATCTCCCGGTCCATGACTTCGAGCGCCGCATCGGGCTCTGTGCTGACAACTCAGAATTTGGAGTCTGCTTCAGATTCTGTGTCTCCCTCTCTCTGCCCCTCCTCCACTCATACTCTGTCTCTCAAAAATAAATGCTTAAAAATTTTTTTAAATAAAAATAAAAATGTTTAATATATTTTAAAATATTTGATACATTCAGGAGACTATATAGTTGTATGTGCCTGTAAGTTTTAATTATAATAATATAATGAATTCTCATGAAGTTGAGACTCAAATCCAAAATGAGAATGTGTTGGGGAAATATAATTAAAAGAAAACTCTCCTGCCAACACAGAAAACCTCTCCAACAGAGCAGAAGAGAAAGCAGTTTTACTCTTGAATAAGCATTAAATCCGAATGTGATGTGCGTCACAGGCCATCCACTAAAGAGGTTGCAAAGGCAGAAAGAAATCTCGTCCTTTTATATAACCAAGTAGATACAACCCATTGCATCCATGTTCTCAAGTGAAAAATTAACCGTCCTCAGGTTAGAGAACTTGACAGCAACATGTGTCACACATGGTTCATCCTAAATTCACTTGGTAGATGGGGATGACCATCTGGGTTAGCTAATTGGTTTTATCCAAAGGGTGAATAAAGTTTTCACATCTTAATTACAGGTAGTTTTGGAGCAAAGCCCCTGCTGAAATAAAGCTTCTGGTCTCCCACAGAAAATGGGAGATAGGCATGCTCTTTTCTTTGATGATTACTTTTCAGACATGGCTGGCAAGTCCTAGAAGGAAGATATTCCTGGACTCTAAAGCTGTAAAGAAGTTTATTTAGATTTTTAATAGATTTGTGTACATCTCAAGCAAACAGGGAAATAATTTATAATTAAAGCTTTCCTTAAAAAATTCTCTGAAAGGTGGCAGTGGAAATTTAATTTTTTAATTTTTCTATTAGTGTTCACACTCAACAAACATATATGATGTGATACCTGTCAGCAATTTATAATACCATTTTTTATATGCTTTCCAGTAATTGATATAGTCAGACTTCTTAATTTCTGCAAATACAACAGGTAGCAAAGGGTATATTTTCCTTTTTTTTCCTTTAAGTCAACTCTTTACCCAACGTGGGGCTTGGATTCATGAATCCTGACGTCAAGAGTCACGTGCTCTACTGGCAGAGCCAGCCTGGCATCCCTGGGATATGGTATCTTGTGTGTCTTTATCAGATACTTGTTGTAAGCCACTTGAGATTTTCTCACCGTCACCATTTCTTATTCCTGCTTTTATAACCAGAGTGGCCTGCTAGGATTCTTAAGTGGGCAAACGTAATAGTCCTTCCTCATGCCCTTGCTAAGCCTGGGGATTCCAGGTTGATGCCCAGAAGTGGTATGCTCTGGAATTCTGCTCTGTGGCCATGCATCTGGTCCGTGGGATATACTCTGAATAGGGGATATGATAAATGCAGAGTACATTTTTTTTTTTTTTTTGCTCCCGAGCCATCTCCTCCAAGTTGGATTGACCTAAGATGTAATGAAACACCTTCTCAGAAGAGAATCCTATAGGATGATCAGTCACACTTAGCCACCCCCAGTTCATTGATACACCCTCATCTTGGCTCTCCTTCCCTTTCTTTTTTTTATTCTGTTTGTCCCTCACTCCTGCTCTTTAGGATTGCATTCTCTTACAAAGTAGTAGCCGAGGAACTCAGGTTAAGATGTGATCTTAATTTTCATTTTGCTGATTACATAGCCTGTATTCATCATAATTATTGAAATTATGTTGTTGCTTTTATTGAGAGGAGACAGGATGTTTATTGTTTTCACCTGGAGAAATAGGGTTTCTTTACAGTTTCCAAACACTAACAGTTAGTAAATTATGTGTTAAGGTTTGTTGCTTATATTTTCTTTTTACTAGACTCATTTTTTTCATTGACAGAAAATCTGAATTTTGATGTGGTTGAATTGAGCAAACTTGTTTAAATAAATTATTACCTTTCCCCGGATGAGAAATGTATAATACTGTATTTTTTTCTAATGACTTTCAAGATTTGCTTTTTCACCTTTATGTCTCATTACATATTTTGTTAGTTTTTTTCCCTCTGAAACTCTTAGTAATTGTAAAAAGGGTGGTTAAATTATGCTTTTATCTGTTCTGAATTATGTTGATCTTATAGAAAGCCAACTTGCTAAATATTTATGGTTTATAATGTTTGTAGCACTTCTGGGTTTTCTGAGGTAACAATAAATCACTTCTGCATGATTTTTTTTACATTCTAATACATACACACACATACATACACATACACGCACACACATTTAAATTTCTTTTTCTATTGCACTGGCCATAATCATCAGTTAATTAGTGCTTAAGTGGCTTTCTTATTTGTTTCTGAATTTTAATTGCATGCTTCTAATATTTTTTATAATAAGGGATGTTCGTTCATTTGGCTGATTCTATTTGTTGGATTGAGGAGGTTCACTTACATTCTTGGTTTACTGAGTTTCTGTACTCAAGGAGTGCAGAATTTTATTACATTCTTCTGCATTATAATGTCAAATTACTGCTTTTCTCCTTTTTTCTGCTATTGTGGAGAATGGTCTTTACATATATACTAATGTTAAGCTACCTTTGTGATCTTGCAATATATTCATTTTGGTTATATTATAATTAATCCATTCTCTATACCGTACATTTTTCTAATATTTTGTTGGTGATTTCTTGCATATATATTCATGAATGAGCCTCCCTAGGTGAATTTTGGTGGGGATTAAAGCAGTAAATTAATTTATGAAGAATCACTTGCTATATTCTATCTTGCCACTGAGCAACAGATTTACTCTTTTTTCTTTTTGTCTATCAGCAGAATTTTGTTACGTTATTCAAAGATTTCTTCTTTGAGAACTCTTTTTTTGCTCTTAAAGTAATTCTTGGGCATAGCACGTGCTATTCTCTTTGCTGATTCTGTTCTTACGGTTATGATATTGTTTGGTTTTGTATTTGCTGCTTGGAAGGGAATCTTTCGTTTCTTTTTATTACTTAAAGATTATTGAAATTAAATTGGGAATCTGTTGATCTGTTTAAGTCCTTTGTAAGCAGTTTGTCTTGATCAGCTGGTATCTCTAGGTGCAAAACTCTCATCAGCAAATGATATTTTACTGCTTCTTTCCAGCATTATATAATATTTTAACTTTGTGTTTTATGTCTCCCAGAACTTAAGCCAGCTTTACATAGTGACCTGGAAGTGCTGCCTTTGTTTTTACTATTTTTGATGTTTATGATTTTTAACATAATGTACTTGAATATATTTCTCTAATTATACAAGTGAAGGTTGAACGGTTTCTTTCGGGGTGGGCTGATATAAAACACAAATTGCAATACTCTTTCACATCCATTTCTTGTTCCATCCACTTTCTGCTACGTATTTATATAATGGATGATTTGAAACTATATTAATATCATCAGAATTAGTTCTGAAATTTGCATTCCATCTGGCAACTATGTTTGCTTAACAGTTTGATGTGACAACACAGGCTAAACAGAGCATTATGCAGGCAAAAGCAAATAGCACTGGGCTTAAGTGAATCCAGCAACCAAATTGGAAGAAAAAGCCGAACACCTGTAAGATGCCTTCAACTGACGTAGAGCTGCTGCGACAGAGATGACATCTCATACATAAAACTCACCATGTTAAGGAAATCCACTTGCAGCGTCCCAGTGCAAAACATTTCTGGAACTAAAAAACATTTCTTAATTTTAAACTTCAGTAGATAAAGAAGAGAACAGCCACCTTTGAGAACCTATTGGCCTGAAAATTAAGTGAACAAAACAGCACAAAGTATGCCTATATATGATCTGCAGAAAAATTAAAAGGAATAGAAGAACATCAAAGAAAATTTCCTTGGTATGCTAAAAGATGCTTGCAGATTCAAAGGGCTCACTAACTCGTTTGCAGGAGAATTGATGGGAAAGACATGTATTTGGATAAAAGTCCCAAATTCAATGTGAGGAAAATAAAATTTACAAGTTTTTAGAGAGAAAGACAAGTTACTTAAAAGGAGAAAGGGTTAGACTGTCAATAAGATTTCTCATAAGCAATCTGGAAGCTTCAGACAGGGAAAAGTAGTATGTGCAGGATGTGGAGGAAAAAATGATTGTAACATGAAAAATTTATACCCAGCTATGATGTAATTCACTTTCCAGGGTGAGCAATGGACATTTGTGGTTATACAAAAAATCATGGAACATATTACCCATCTACCTTATCTCAGGAAGCTACTAGAAAGATTATTCTATCTAAACAACAAAGCAATCAGAACAGACCCTTCAAAACATGGAGTGAGAGATAGTAGTGGAAACAGTAAAGAATAAAAAACCAGAGAGGCACCTGGGTGGCTCACTCAGCCATCCAACTTCAGCTCAGGTCATGATCTCACAGCTCGTGGTTTCAAGCCTCATGTCAGGCTCTGTGCTGACAGCTCAGAGCCTGGAGCCTCCTTCAGATTCTCTGTCTCCCTCTCTCTGCCCCTACCCTGCTCACATTCTGTCTCTTTCTGTCTCACAATAATAAATAAACATTAAAAAAATTAAAAGAAAAAAACCCATGACCTGGCTTTATTGTATCTAATTGGATTGTGATATTCGGAATGAAGATTTGAAATACGAATACTAAGTAATGAGACTTAGTAGTAATGATTCTTGGCAAAAAGAGAAATGCTACAAGGAAGAGACTAATCATAGTAAGATCTCAAAAGTACTAACCTATCTCATCAAAACCTAAGAGTGGGTGGAACTGCAAAGGAATTGTGTGAAAGCATTCTCAGTAGGTTGTAAGAGTATGAAGCGTTGAAAGAAGTAAAAATGTACAAAACGTCTCATTGTACTGGAGTAAACTCAAGCATGGTCAGCATTTTCTTTTGGTATATTCTAAGGTAAATATGTGTTTGATTCTGAGCACAGAAGACACATACTAGTAGAATGATGGTAAGAGCCAGTATAATGTCCAATTAATAAAGGAAAGAAATGAAATTAATACTAATGTAGCCAATCCAGCAAAAACTAAGAAAAACTAAAGAAAAAATAATAATATAATAGATAAACATAAAATGAGATGGTTGGAACAAAACCCAGAGCACAAATTATTAAATTACGTGTATAGTGGATGAATTCCCCTCTTGAATGAGAAACTTGAGTTGGACTGCAAAGAAAGTCTTTAGGCATATCTCATCCTGGACTTGATTTCCTCCTTCATACATCTGTCTGCCTCTAAACTTATAAAATCATTTTTTGCTTTATTCATATTTTTCGTATATCTGCAGCACATTCTTGAATGATATATTTTCTGGAGTAACTTTGTATCATTTTGTTTACTTAACAGATCTTCTGGGGGCACCTGGGTGACTCAGTCGGTTGAGCACCCGACTTCAGCTCAGTCATGATCTCACAGTTCATGAGTTTGAGCCCCACATCGGGCTCTGTGCTGAGTAGCTCAGAGCCTGGAGGCTGCTTCAGATTCTGTGTCTCCCTCTCTCTCTGCCCCTCCCTGCTTGTGCTCTGTCTCTTTCTCTCAAAAATAAGTAAACATGAAAATAATTTTTTTAAGTCTTCTGGTCATTTTAATTTTTATGTATTTATATTTTATTTAAGAAGAATGGAGGCACCTGGATGGCTCAGTGGGTTAAGCTTTTGACTTCAGCTCAGGTCATGATTTCATGGTCTGTAGGTTGGAACCCCACATTGGGTTCTGTGCTGACAGCTCAGAACCAGGGGCCTGCTTCAGATTCTGTGTCTTCCTCTGTCTCTGTCCCTCCCCCCTTGCACTCTCTCTCTCTCAAAAATAAAAACATATTTTTTTAAGAATTAAGGAGAATAGACATATTTGCTATTTAGATTCTTATTTACAGGAACTCAATATTTCTATCAATTCATCAAAAAACCTTTTTTTATATATTTCAATAGAAGTTGTATTTTTTTATACATGTTATACTTTTCTTGATAAATGTATTTCTTGAAGTATTATGTTATGGATTCCTGTTTGTTTTTAAATTTCACTTTTTCTTTATTATGGTAAAATGTACAACGTAAAACTTACAATCTTATCCATTTTTTAAGTGTACACTTCAGTGGTATTAAGTACATACAACCATCACCACCAGTGGATTGCACCCATTACCACTAGTGGATTACTATTTAAAAATTAACACTTTTAAAATTCAAAATGGATGAAAGACCTAAATGTGAGATAGGAAACCATCAAAATCTTTGAGGAGAAAACAGGCAACAACCTCTTGGACCTCAGCCGCAGCAGCTTTGTACTTGACACATCTCCAAAGGCAAGGGAAATAAAAGCAAACATGAACTATTGGGACCTCATCAAGATAAAAACCTTCTGCACAAAAAAGGAAACAACTAACAAAACTAAAAGGCAGCCAATGGAAGACATCAATAGATATTTTTAAAAGAAGACATGTAGATGGCCAACAGACATAGAGATACCACCTCACATGGGTCAGAGCAGCTAAAATTAACTCAGGCAACAACAGATTTTCATGAGAATCTAGAGACACAAGAACCCTCTTGCACTGTTGGTGGGAATGCAAACTGGTGCAGGCACTCTGGAAAACAGTGTATAGGTTCCTCAATTAAGAAAAAGAATTACCCTATGACCAGCAATTGCACTGCTAGGAATTTGTCCAAAGGATACAGGTGTGCTGCTTCATAGGGGCACATGTACTGCAGTGTTTATAGCAGCACTATCAGCAATAAACAAAGTATGGAACGAGCCCAAATGTCCATCAGCTGATAAATGGATAAAGAAGAAGTGATATATATATATACAGTGGATAATTACTTAGCCATTCCATTAAAAAGGAATAAAATCTTGCCATTTGCAACAATGTGGATGGAACTAGAGGGTTTTATGCTAAGTGAAATAAGTCAGTCAGAGAAGGACAGATATATGGCTTCACTCGTGGAATTTGAGAAATTTAACAGAAGACCATAGGGGAAGAGATTGGAAAATAAGTTACACACAGAAAGGGAGGAAAACCATAAAAGACTCTGAAATACAGAGAACAAACTGAGGGTTATGGGGGTGAGGTATTGGGGGGCAGGGAAAATGGTCATTGAGCAGGGCACTTGTTGGGATGGGCACTGGCTATTGTATGTAAGTGATGAATAATAGGAATCTATTCCCGAGGCCAAGACTACACTGTATGTTAGTTAATTTGATAATGAAGTATTTAAAAATATAAAAAATAAAAGTAAAAATATTTCACTTGTATTTTCGCATGATCTCTTTGTTGCATGGATTAGAATTATTGATTCTATATTAATTTCATAGCCAGTGGCCATATTTCATTGCTAATTTTTAAGCATTTTTCATTTGATTCTCTTAAATACTCTAAGTACATAATGAAAATATAGTGTCTCTTTTCCAATACTGAAACCATTGGGAAAGGCAGTCTCCAGCATATAATCTTTCTACCCCCACTTAGCTGCATAAGAATGGGCCTTGGGTCTGGAACATTCCCTTACCAAGAGATAGAGTCCACACAGCCTGTGTCCAGCTTATCACCTTGTGTGGGAATATTTTTCTTTGTTTCAGATTCAGTGAGTACTTTTGTCTCTGCTGAAAGTGTGTACGTCATATGGCACCTGGCCAATTCCACTCTTATCTCTTTCCTCTGAGAGGAGGGGACAGGGTTCCCTCTACTGTGGCACCAGAAGTCTGTGTGTAGGTGAAATGCCCTGCATCTGGCCACCGGGAGAAACCCACTGACTGTAAGGGACTGATGCCCACCTTCGAAGCTGACCTTGCTGTCTCCCTTCTCTGTGTAAGTAAAGTACTCCATCCAGTGCCTGACTGCCATGTTTTCCTTGGCAATTCTCATACCAAGATACAGTGGGCAGAAATGTTGAGAGTATTCCCCTGGGATTGCAAGGTCGTCTGTACCTTTGGGATTGATAACTGGTGCATCCTACTGTGCCAAGATAGAGCTCTCCTGCATCTTTGAACTGGTGGCATTTGCAGTGGTGATGATGGTGAGCATTGTCCTCTCCGCCTGGGAGCAATGGAAAAACATTGAGGATTTCAACCAAGGTTATTGCCTTTGTTTCATTAGTCCTCATTTCTTTTTTAGATATTCTAGTTATATATAGATTCCTGCTTTATATCGGTCTTCACATCAGTCATCTCTCTTTTTTTTCTTTTTTGCATCTCTCATTTTTTTCTGACTGAGGTTTTGGGAGAAGATCTATGCTTCATCCTTTACATCAGTCCTAATTTGTACTTTCTTTTTGTTCACTTGCTTTATTCATTTTGAGACAGATAGCTGGAGAGGGACAGAGAGAGAAGGAGATAAGAGAATCCCAAGCAGGTTCCATACCATCAGCATGGGGCTCAGTGTGGGGCTCGAACCCACAAACTGTGAGATCATGACCTGAGTTGAAACCCAGAGTAAGAAGCTTAACAGACTGAGCCACTGTAGTTTGTACTTTCTAATGTGAGTTTTAATTTTGCTTTTTCCCTTTTTTTTTTTTTTGTTTTCTCCTCAGCTTTCCTTATTTTATTATTTCAGTTTTCTCTTAGAGTATTACCTCAGTTTACTGACTTTACATCTTAGTCTTAAGATTAAGATTCCTGGTTCCCCTTTGATGAAGAGTAATGCCGGTTGGAATAACTTAGAGGCTTTTTAAAAAGACCCAAACTGAGGCCCCTACATAGACCTCCTAAAATCAGAATCCATGTTTAAGAGGTCCCAGTTGATGAATATGCACTTTAGAGGTCGAGAAGCACCACCTTCCTATTTATTGATAATACATATCATCTTTTTAACATATTATATAACTTATTATCTTTATTGTTTAACCTCATTAAGATGAAAACTTCATATAGGCAACAGTTTTTTAAAGTTTTATTCACTGATGTATCCTTTTTTTCTCTAGGATGGTGCCTGGTTAATAGTAAATATTCAGCAACTGTCTGATAAATTTCACTGAAAATTGAATGATAAATTTCAATGAAAATTTTCAAATAAGACCTAAAACTCTATTATTGATAAATATAATAATTATCCTTACTTCTCATACTTTCAGTATAAGATGTGGGGGAGGAAAAATAATTTTCCTTCTTCCTTTCTAGGTTCTTAACTGAGATGCCCATATAATAAAAGATTAACAGGAGAAAGATAAATAGAAGTTCAATAACATGTATACCTCCTCTATAGGAGAACCCACAAAAACTGAGTAAGTCCCTGAAATAGCCCACCTTAAATATCATCTTCACTTAGAGACAAAAGATGTATAGGGGAGGTGAGTTATAGGAGGTTATCGGGGCAAGCACAGTAAACAAGGGTAGAGTTGTTAGGTAGGTTTAAATTCTCTCTTGCTTCTAGGTTGAGAATAAGGAATATGACAGAGCAGTAGGAGGACCCCAGATTGGCCTTGTCCCATGAATACAGATGGATAACTACCAAATTATGCTAAATACCCCAGAAATCAGCCTAAATCCTTGCCTATTCATTGATAACAGTTTCTAGAGATTTAGACTCATCCTTTTCTTCCATTTACAGAGAAAGAGATAGCCTTATAAATGATTTCCATTATAAATATAAATTTTGCTTACAGAAGGTTAACTTCTCAGTTTTAAGAGCTTTTCCATTATCTGATATTTCTTAAAAGTAATCAGCCTAAAATAATCCTTACGCCAAAGAGGCATAAGGGGTAGTATGTCTTGCTTCCCTGCAAGGCCTACTTGAAATAGATATCAGTAAAATAGAGGGGCTCCTGGCTAGCTCAGTCATTAGAGCATGTAACTCTTGATCTCAAGGTCTTGAGTTCAAACCCCACATTGGGCTTGGAGTGGAGTGGAATGGAATGGAATGTCATGAGTACTGTGTTCAGTGGCAAGCCAGTTATTAAAATATTCCATTTACCTAACCTTTGAGTTCAAATTCATCACTAAATTCTATGAGTTTTATATTTAAAATATTTCTTGAGTCTGGTCACTTCTTACAAAGACACCTTTAATGCTAACACTTTATTCAAGCCATCATCAACTCCCATAGGAAGTATTGTCCTAATCCCTTACTTAATCTCCCATGGTCCAGTCCTTGCAATGGATAGTTTTTCTCCATATAGCAATAAGAATGATCTTTTAAATTAATACTTGATCATGTCTCTTTCCTGACCAAAACCTTATCATTGTTTTCCACCTACTCACAATACAATTAAAACTCCTTACCTACCAAGATGCATCTCCTGCCTCATTTTTGAACCTCACTTCTTTGACTTATGATACTGTATTTTTATAATAAGAAATATGTATTTGATCTTTGTCCCTGTTGCTGGTACAAAGCTTCTAAAACCTTCGGAATTTCCTGTGATGAGAGCCACAAAGGTGTCTTTGGTTGTGTTAACTAGGTGACTTTTGGACCAGCACCTAAGAATAGGGGCAGGCTGCCAGGAGAGCCAACCATGTGGTTCAAGGGTTGGAACTTTTAGTCCAGGGAGAGGAAAGGGGCTGAGGATTGAGTTCAATTGCCAGTGACCAGTGACTTAATCAATCTTGCCTTTGTAATGAAGCTTCCAAAAAACCCCAAAAGGGCAGCATTCAGAGAGCTTCTAGGTGGGCGAGCATGTAGAGATTTGGGGAGCGCGGTGAACTGTGTTACATTGAAGCCCCTTGCCTTTCCCCCATATTTTGCCTTATGTGTCTCTTTTATCTAGCTGTTCCTGACTTATATCCTTTTATTATAAACTAGTGATCTGTTAAGTAAAATGTTTCTCTGACTTCTGTCAACTGCTCTGGCAAATTAGTTGGATCAAGGAGGGGGTCATGTGAACCTCTAAATTACATAGCCAACCATTTTGAAACACAGGTGACAGCCTAGACTTATGATTGACATCTGAAATCCAAGATAAGGGGGGATATTTGGAGCTTCGAATCTATAGCCAGTTGGTCAGAAGCACAGGTGATAATCTCTGTTTATAATTTGTGTCTGAAGTAGAGGAGAGGCAGTTTTATAGGGGACTAACCTATAAAATGTAGGATTTGATGCTCTCTTCAGGTAGGCAGTGTCAGAATTGAGTTTGAATTCTGAGACACCCAGCTGGTGTCTGGAGACTTGGTGGTTGTGTGGAGGAAATCCCCTTTCCCCAAGGGCAGAATTGGATAGAGACCCATTTAATATAATCATCTCTCTCTTTTGCTTACTCCACTCAAGCCACAGTTTCCTTCTTGCTCACTTGGCATTGCTTATATATCACTGATGCCAAGCTAATTCCAATTAGAAATTTAACCATTTGATATTCCCTCTTCTTAAAATATTTTCCCCTCATTTTGCACATGGTTTGCTCCTTCCCATTCTTGAAGTTTCGGTTCAAATGTCACATCTTCAGAGAGCCCTTCCCTGACCTATCTCTACCATGTTCTATTCTTTATCTCTTTATATGACTAATTAAGAACTGAAAATATTTATTTACATTGCAATGTAAGCGCTGTAAAAGCTGAAATGCCATTTGTATCATTCATAGGTATATCTCTGGTATCTAAAGTAGTACCTGACATATAATAAGCAGTTGGCAAAAACAGGTACTAAAAAAAACTTTTAAAAGGAGTATAATGTGTATACCAAGAGAGGAAATAAAATGAGATTATATAAAAGACTCATTTTAAAATCAGACAAGTAGTGGAAAAAAGCAGGGGGTTGGTGGATAGGGTGTAAAAGAGACCAAAAAAAGATGTAATGAATGGAAAAGTTATAAACATGGTAGAAATTAATCCAACTCTATGAGTACACTTAAAATGTTATTCATCTAAATATGCCAATTAAAAAACATATTCTCAGAGTGGATAAAAAGAAGACCCAATTTTATGTTGTCTACAAATACTTTATTTAAAATATAAAGATTCTGTGGCACCTGAGTGGCCCAGTAAGTTAAGTATCTGACTCTTAATTTCGGCGCAGGTCATGATCTCACAGTTGATAAATTCTAATCCTGCTGACAGTGCGGAGCCTGCTTACTATTCTCTCTCCCTCTGCCCACTACTCACTCTCTCTCTCTCTCTCAAAAAATAATAAACAAACTTAAAAAATTTATAGAGAGATTCATATAAGTTAAAGGAATGAAGAAATACATACCATTCTAACACTTAACAGAAGCAAGCTGGGGCAGTAGATTAATTTCAGATAAACTTCAGGCCAAGAAAAATGATCAGAGGTAAAGAGGAGCATTATATGACAAAGGGGTCAATTCTCAAAGATGACCTAGCAACTTGAAATATGAATGTACCCAACAGGAGAGTGCAAAAAAATATGTGAAATGAAAACTGAGAGAACTAAAAGGAGAAAAAAATCCACCATTATCATTGGAAATTTTGACATCCTCCTCTCACTAGTTGAAGTTCAAGTAGACAGAAAATTAGTAGAAATATAGTTGACCTGAATATCACTTACCATCTACTTAATCTGATATTTATAAGCTGCTCCATCTAATGACAGCAGAATACACATCTTTCTTAAGCTCACTTGGAATATTTACTAAGAAGAACCACATTTTGGGTCCTAAAATTCTTGTTAAGAAATTTAAAAGAATAGTTATTACATAAAATATGTGCTCAGACTACAGTGAAATTAAAATAGAATTATATAACAGTAGGTAGCTGGAAAATCCCCAATTATTTGGAAATTAAACAACAGACTTATAAATAACACATGGCTCAAAGAAGATGTATCAAGAGCAATTTAAACATGTTTTTAATTAAATGAAAATTGAGCTTACCAAAATTTGGGGGATGCAGTGAAAGCTTTATTTAGATACCCTGCCCTCCAGGAGATGGAACATCAATTTTTACTCCTTTGGTGTGGGCTGTGCATAGTGTGTTCCTTCCAAAAATTAAGTACAATTTGGAAAGGGGAGGAAAAGAAGTTTAGGTTACCCAGTGGGGAAACCTAAACAACACTACCTCAACCAGGCAGTCAAGGTTAACATCAACGGTGATAAGTCATGTTGATGTGAAGAAAATGACATTTTATCTTTATGATCTTTCTCCCCCCTCAATACATAACTCTGATATAATCATGAGAAACACATCACACACGTCCCAATTGGCTGACATTCTACAAAATACCTGACCAATAATCTTGATACTGTCAAGGTAATAAGAAATGAGGAATGTCTGAGAAACTATCATAGTCAAGAAGAGCCTAAAGAGATATGATAATTACATGTAATATGATACTCTGGAACAAAACAAAAACAAAAAACAAACAAACAAACAAGAACCCAAAAAAGAATGTGAGATAAAAATGAAGGAAATCTAAGGATTAAAGGACTTTTGTTTTTAATAATAATGTATCACCATTTGTTAATTATTTGGAACAAATCTACCTAGCTAATGTCATGTAAGATGTAATAGAGAACAGATGTCTGGTGTATGGGAAATCTGAAATTTCTGATCACTCAAAAACTGTTCTAAAATAAAACCTTTATTTTTTAAAAAGCAGTGAGGAATTGTTCGCATGTGCGGGGTAATGATGTTCTGTAGTCCCTATTTCCCCATAAACTCTGCTCGTTTTGAGTTTAATAGGAAATTTAACAGCTGAAGACCTATTTTAGGAGGCTCTGTGACTAACGAGGATTGCCAACATCTCCTTCAGGGACCTGGAGTGTGTCCTGCTTATATTTAACCCAGGCCTGCTCAGCCAAAGCTCTTATCTAAAGTCTCCATCTCCTCATCCTCCGGTCCCATACAGCTCAACCACATAGGGAATTCTTAGTGCACTATTCTCCCTGTATACGCGTGAAATTACTGCACTCCTTAGTTTGATCTGTGGAAGGCAGAAATAGGATGTGAATATGAGAAAGAGGAGAGAAGAAAAAACTGCAAAGTTTTAGAAGTAAACTTTGTTACGTTGTTTTCTTCTTCTTGAGTCCTCTGCTGGTTGCCTGGCAGCCTGCCCTGGTTGGGGGTATTCTGCCCTCTGGATGGGTCATCACAGGTGACAGTCTGGTTGTTTGTGGCTTCTCCAGAAGACCTCGGGACTTCAGCTGTGCAGAACACGTGACAGGCTGCTTCCATAGTATGTCTTTCACGATCCTTCTGGGCACTTCCATCTTCATTATTCCAAGTCAGCATCTTTGCCCTTAGAGAATTTCTCTCCCTTCCCTGCACCAGCAGAACTGTATTCTTCCTTTCCCTCAAGGCCAAAACCCCATTTCCTTCTTAAGACATTGCAGTCCTAAATTCAGATCGTTGTGTTCCATCTTCCTAGCATCATCCAACTTTCCTGACATCCTGAGGCATTTTTGTATGCCTCCTCTATTTCTTTGCAAACTTGTATAAATAAGGTTTCCATGTTTTTGCAGTGCATGCTCTTCCTTAATATCATTGGTACTGTGCTGCAAAAAGTTCTAGCTGCAAGTCAAGTATTATTTCTGCCTGCCTTCCCCCACTTTATGAGGGGAGCCCTCTGTATGTCATTTCCACATCAGTTCCCTGTGTGAAAATACTAGCATGGGTATCACGTTGACGGTCTTAGAGCATAATTCCAAGAACTAGTATTTATTCTTTTATACCTTGAGAAGATCCTGAATTTACTTGGTTATTTTATTATAAGCAGATTTTTCTATCAACCAGCAAGCTGAATTAATGATTTCTCTCTGGAGTACAAATTACGTTTTTTTAAAAGGATTTTTTCATGTTTATTTATTTATTTTGAGAGAAAGAAACAGAACAATGAAATTATAAGCAGTATAAATATGTTCTCAATTTTAAGGTTTTAGTGTCCATCCTGGAAAAGGGGACTTGTGTGAAATGTTATGGCCAAATTAAAAAAGAAAAAAGATGTTCAAAAGCAACATAAGGATGTAAATATTCTGTAATCCACATCTTCCAGTATGGTAGCCATTATGCACCCATAGCTACTGAGCCCCTAAGATGTGGCTAATGCCACTGGGAAATTGAAGTTTTAATTTTATTTAGCTTTAAGTAACTTAAATTTAGTGGGTGTCGCCACATGTGGCTCCCGGGTTGGACGTCACAGCTCTAAGGCTGGTAGGTACTCTATCAATATGGCATGGTTTAGTTCCTTCCTCCAGAAAGTAAATTGAAAACTTGAAGAAAAAACTTTGGGAATTTATTATTGTTATTATTATTATACGGTTGATTGCATTCTAAAGATAGGATATGTCAATGCAGATACAATAGGTTTCTTCAGAATAATTTCATTATGGTGTTGTCTGTCGTAAATGATAATGCTGTTTTCTAGTTGTATTAGTTTACTGTTGTTGCTATAACAAATACCAAACACTTAGTGGCGTGAAACACCAGAGATTTATTATTCTGTTGTTTTGGAAATCAGAAGTCTGAAATCAGTTTCATTGGGTTAAAATGAAGATGTTGGCAGGCCTGTACTTGATCTGAAAACTTTAGGGGAAAATCCATTTCCTTGTCTTTACCGGCTACCAAAAGTTATCACATTTATTGACTCATGGCTCTTTTCTCCATCTTGAAAAGCAGGAGTATAGCATCTTCTCTCCTCTCTGACCTCTGCTTCCATCCTTACACCTTCTCTCTCCGACTCTGTTCCTACTGCCTCCCTCTTCTACGGATGCTAATGGTTAGATTGAGCCCTGGAATAATCTTCCCCTGTCAGGATCCTTAATCACATCTTCAGAGTCCTTTTTGCCCTTTAACATACCATATTCACAGATATTGAGTATCAGAATATCTTTGGGGGACCATTATTCTATCTTCTACATGAGTATAGGAAACAGTTTGCCCAGGAATTGGTTGATAAAGGATTTTGAGGTTGAATTTTGCAAAGTGATAGTTTCTGGGTTTGCCCATGACTAAAATTTATGCTATGGTGGGCATGACCCAGACAGATATTCTGGTTTATTATTTCACCATTTCTAGAAATGTTCTCTAGGTCTCTACAGTGACATTGAGGACATCCCTCAGGGTATGAAAATCCAGATCCCGAGAGTAATGTCTGAGCAGACACGTGACTGATGAGAAAACTCTGTATCTCTACTAATGTACAAATCATATTTTCAGGAATAAACTATAAATGTTCTGGTATTTTACAATAGAAAGAGTAGGCTGGCAGATACTTTTCTTGATTTCTACTTCAAGTGAGCCTGTAGATTTCTGAGAGTCTTCCTCCCTGTACTTGTAAGTATCTGACTGGTATTTTAACTTCCATGTGAAATGTGAGAAAGAGATGGATGGTCACACTGAATTTTATTAAGCTCTATGTGTTTAAGGCTATTTAGAGATTTTTGAGGTGGGTGCGTGCCCTTAAACTTTAAATAAGTTACATCAGATTGTGACATACTAAAAACTGTGAGAGAAGCAGCTTCCCACAGATGAACTGCTTGGCTGTGAATGTAGTTCAGATATATGTAGGGTAGGGATGGATGTAGACAGCTTGTCTTTCTTTTTCGTTTCTAAGCTTCAGTATCTCCTCCTTCACTGATCATGTCCCGGGACTGAGTTTGATGCCAAGTATATTTACCCTATGATAATTTATTTTACTGCATGTTTTAACTGATTGATTACCTGTACTTCTTTTCTTTTTTTTTTTTTTTTTTTTAGAGTGGCCGAGAGAGAGGGAGGTAGATGGGGAGAAGGGTAGAAAGAGAGAATCCCATGCAGATTCTCCACCCAGCAAAGAGCCCACACAGTGCTAGATCCCACAACCCTGGGATCGTGACCTGAGCCAAAATCAAGAGTGTATTGCTAAACTGACCGAGCCACCCAGGTGCCCCTTACCTGTACTTCTTAAGTAAACCTATATCCCCTCCTAAAATAGTTTCTTGCCTTTCTGATACATAACAGTAAATGTAACTTTTACTGCCTGGTTACTTAATGTCAGAAACCAGGAAGGTCTGAGGCCACCTTCTCTTCTCATCAGTACTTACCATTCATCATTAGATACACTTAATGCTATCTTCTATGTGTCACTAAACCACGTCTACTTCCTTCCATTCCCACTGTCATTTCCCTAGCAAAGTTAGCCATTCCTGAAATTATTACAGCAGCGTCTAACTGGTCTCCTCTTGCCTCCTTCACATGTTCTTCCAACAGTGAAAATTGATCCTAATCTTAGGCACACCATCACTCCCCAAAAAAGTTAAGTCATTCTCCTTTCCTTTTACAGAAAAAAAAACAACCCCAAAACATTAAAAGGTTTGCAAGGCCTTGTTTTCACTAATTGGTCCACCCAGACTCTTATTTTTTCCCCATTGTGATAGCTGAAAATATAATGCAATGACTCAAGAGTTCAGGGCTCTGGAATAGAATTCTGGTTCATCTCAGTACAAGTCTGTGTGATTTGACAAGTTGCTCTCTTTCTGTGATTCAGTTATATCATCTGTAAAATTAGGATGATAATAACATCTTCTCAATTGACTCATGAGAATGCAAAAAAAGGGCCTCATTACAGTGTCTCATGTACCTTTAAATGCTCAATTAATTATGTTATAATTATTAATATTATTCATAGCTAACAAGGTGTTTTAGTTGGTGTTCCTTCAGAGTTTGAGCTAGAATTAAGGATTCGAGTGTAAATAGTTTATTTGGGAGGTGATCCCTCCCAGTAACCAAGTAGAGAGTAGAGAACCTACATGGGGGAGACAAGGAAGCCACTGAAAAGTGTGCTAATAAGCAGATCACCATTATAGGGAACAGAGACTCAATCTCCGTGTGAACACTGTAAGATTTGGTTGAACACACCTCACGGTTACTCCACCCAAGGAATAAGGAATTCAGGTCTTAACTTCCAACTCAGGCCTCCCATTTTTTCAGGGCTGCTTTCATGGACATCAGCAACCCAGCTCCTCACACAGGCCAAACATGCTGGTCCAAGAAAGCCCTCAGGCACAGAGTTATAGGCACTTGAGATGGGAAGCTCTATGGCCTACATATGAACGAGCACCTAGGGCTGAGATTGCAGATAGCATCTGCTACAGCAGGTAAGATAATGGAGGCTCAGTGAAGTGAAATGACTGGTCCAAAGTCATTGCTAGAAGGTGTTTGGGTCAGGATTTGAACCCAAGGACATCAGACTCTAAAGCACTTGGAGTTTTCACCAAATTATGATGATGATCAGATTAAGAGTAGAGACTATGTGTGGTGCTTGGGTGGCTCAGTCAGCTGAGCGCCCAAGTCTTGATTTTGGTTCAGGTCATAATCTCACAGTTTGTGACCCTGAGGTCCTCTTCAGGCTCTGTGCTCAGTCTGTTTAGGATTCTTTCTCTCCCTCTCTCTCTCTGCCCCTCTCCTGGTCATGCTTGCTTGCTCTCACTTGCTCGCTCTTGTGCACACACTCTCTCTCTCTCTCAAAATAAATAAACTGAACAAAACAAGAAGCAGGGTCACCTGGATGGCACAGTGGGTTGTGTGACTTTGGCTCAAGTCATGACTGATCATACATTTGGTCAATTCCAGCCCCGTAACTGGGCTTTCTGCTGTCACAACAGAAACCTGCTTTGGATCCTCTGCATTGTTCTCTCTCTCTCTCTGGCCCTCCCTTGCTCACATGTGCATGCTCTCTCAAAAATAAACAAACATTAAAAAACAAAAAAGTAGAGAGTATGTGACTAATCATGAAAGAACCAATGAAAGAGATTGGAGAGGAATAAAGACAGCGAGCCAGCATGGTCACTGTAACTCAGTAGTCTCCCACTGTTGGAAGCTGCGATTCAAGAAAACGTCCTAATCTGTCAGTTACCATTTAGTAAACATTTACTGGTGGAAAGTATTACATTAGAGTGTCGTGTGTTTTTGTATAAAGTATATATCATAAAGTATATTTTATATTAAGATCATAATTTGAAACAGGCAGTATGACTTTAGAATTTACTTAGACTAAACTGATTTTTATACTCCAAGTATTTAAGATTTCACATTAAGAGTCAGACCTGATTCTGAATTTTGATTGTGCCTCTAATTAAATTCATATCCTAAGGGAAAATTATTTGATCTATCAATTCCTTAATTTAATTTTACATAAATGAATCTTACATAAGTACCTACCTCATATGGTGGGTGTAATAACTCATGTGAGGATTCATTGAAAGTGATTAGTATACAAAACATGAAAAATAGGCTTAAGAAAAATCACACAATATATATCTGCAAAGCGTAGATTGAAAAGGGGGCAAATAGGATAGATGTAAGGAGCAAGACACAGCAGAGGAAACACGTGATATTCCCAAAATTCTGAAGAAAAGAAACATAAATTCTAATACAGTAGAGGACAGATACCCTGAAATAGAGGGAGACTTAAATTTGTAGTTTAAAACAGCATGTTTCATGTTCCAGGAATAATGGACAGAGATAAAGATACAAAGATAATTCTGTAAAAATGTTTAAAATTGAAGGATAAAGAGAAATTCTAAAAGCATGCTTACCAAAAAACAAGAGGCAATATATATCAGGTTTATCCTTGAATTCTGACTGTATCATTAAGACAAGTGGGACTGTCTTAGTTTAAATAATTTTTGCCTGCAAATTATAAGAAACTTGACTTAACTAGTTATAAACAATAAAGGAAATACATAAAATGACAGGACGTCCATAGACCAGTTGGCTTATTCATTGATTCACTAATCTCATTGAAGACCCACATAATTTCAAATATTCTTCTTTGCTGTTCTCATTACTTGTTTGAATGCAAAATGGCTGCATGCCAAGGAGTATACAGATGTGCTATTCAGAGGGGTATAACAGAATTTCTACTATTGACATTCTACCTTAGGAGTCAAGAATCATTCCCAGGAGTCTTTTTAAAATAAAGTTTATTTATTTATTTTGAGAGAAGGGTGGGGAGGGAGAGAGAATCCCATTCAGGCTCTGTGCCTTGAGCACAGAGTCTGATGTGAGACTCGAACTCACAAACCATGATATCATGACTTTAGCCGAAATCAAGTTGGATGCTCAACCAACCAAGTCACCCAGGCGCCTCTTCCAGGATTCTTCAGTAAATTGCATTTATGAATTATTAGTTATAATTGATTTATGTGCTGAATTACCTGGTAATGAGAATAAGATCACCATAGAAGTATATGGAGCTCAGCATAAACTCACCAACCCTCAAGTCGTTCATGGGGGACAGAAGAAGGAAGATGGAGATAATTGATCAAAGTTAAGGTTGAGAAGAAAAGAGACTAATGGATACTAGGAAAGCAGCTGACACTGTGTCCTACAAAGACAGTGGAGGAAAAGGAGCAAATTCTAAGTAAATTTGAAGGAAAAATATTGTGACTTCAAAACTCTATACCTACGCAACTTTCATGCACATGTAACAATACTTTTTAAAAAGATCTCAACTATGCAAGGATTCAGAAGATGTAACGACCAAAGGCAATTCTTAAAAATACTGTGACTTCATTACTCAGCCAACAAATACTGATGGTGAGTCTTGACTTCCTTGGGAAACATAATGAAATGTAAATTGCTGTTTTGCTCATTATAAAAACAGAGTTTAATATTAAAATTATTAAAGAAAAAGTACAAAATAAAAACATTTTACTCTAATAACCTAAAACAATACTAATTCTGGAACACATTATAGTGGACAGAAGAAAATGAAGAATACTGATTATTTTATCTTTCATTGAAATTTTTCAGCGAATATATATATTAATTATTTTTAATGTTTATTTTTGAGAGAGAGAGAAAGGGAACATGCAAGCAGGGGAGGAGCAGAGAAAGAGGGAGACATAGAATCTGAGGTAGCCTCCAGGCTCTGAGCTGTCAGCACAGAGCCCAACACAGGCCTAGAATTCAGGAACTCCAAGATCATGACCTGAGCTGAAGTTGGATGCTTAACCCACTGAGCCACCCAGGTGCCCCTATTTTTTTAAGGTTATTTATTTATTTTGAGAGAGACAGCCAGTATGAGTGGGGGAGGGGCAGAGAGGAGAGAAAGAGAGAATCTGAAGCAGGCTCCACACTGCCAGCTTTGAGCCTTGTGCAGGGCTCAAACCCACTAAGCCATGAGATCATGACCTGAGCCATAATGAAGCGTTAGACTGAGCCACCCAGGTACCCCAGCAATAAATATATTTTAGGTTTTGAAATTAGAAGAAGAGAAGTATAAAATAAAATTGTGTAACTTATAAATTATTTGAGGACAGCAATAAAGCAAAATAGATCACTAAGGTAAAAAAGAAAATAAAAATATCAAAAGGAAAAAATAACAGAAAAACACAAAAATTGAAGCACATAAGAGAAATTCTGTTCCCAAATATATTAGCAGAAGAACATATCAAGCTGGCATTTCAGGAGTGTAGGTTTTCTGTCAATATAATCAACTGCATCAGTAGGTTAAAGGAAGTACTAAAAAGGATCATGAGGGAGTTCATAATCCAATCATGGTTGGTAAGAAGACAGGAATGAAAGAACAGGGAAGGGAAGGGCAGATTCTTGATAATTGCATCATAGAAGAAAGATAATTATTAATTATGATGGAGAATATATTTTTCAAAATAAAAATTACACCAATGAAAAAACATAAATATCCATTAAATTCAGTTCCTCCGATAAAAGGATGCTCCAAAAGTCTGTTACTTAAAGCTGTTAAGAATTTGAGCTATTTTAGGGGCGCCTGAGTGGCTCAGTTGGTTGAGCAATGGACTTCGGCTCAGGTCATGATTTCACGGCTTGTGGGTTCGAGCCCCGCATTGGGCTCTGTGCCAACAGCTCAGAGCCTGGAGCCTGGTTGGGATTCTGTGTCTCCCTCTCTCTCTGCCCCTCCCCTGCTCACACTGTCTCTGTCTCTTTCAAAAATTAATAAGCATTAAATTAAAAAAAAAGAAAAGAATTTGAGCTATTTTAATAACATGAACTCCAAAGTAAGAAAATGTGATCAAAGAAGTGTTCCAAGAGAATTTAATGAAAAATTATTTCTAAAGCATTTGTTAAAATGATATATTGAAAATATATTTATATATAAGAAAATGACATAACAAATATATATAATTAGATAAATCTAAGTGTCAAATTTATAAATAGATTAGACAAAATAAACAACATCGATTAAAACAACCATATAAGGCCACATTATCCCAATTACAAAGTCAAAGAAGATACTGTATGAAAAATAATTACAGACCAATAACACTTATGAATATCGATGTGAAAATCATCAAAAGAGGGGCACCTGGGTAGCTCAGTCCGTTGAGCATTGACTTTGGTTCAGATCATGATCTTGAGGTCCTTCAATTTGCACCTTGATCGGGCTCTGGGCTGATAGCTCACAACCTGGAGCCTACTTCACATTCTTTGTCTCCCTCTCTGCCCTTCCCTGCCTTCTGTCTCTCTGTCACTCTCAAAAATAAATAAACATAAAAAATATTAAAAAGAAATGTTTACCTTTAAAAAAAACCAAGGAAGATAATTCTCTGACATATGCCACAACTAGGGTGAATCTTAAACACATTAGTTGAAATAAGATGGTCACAGCAGGGCAAATATTGTATGATTGCTCTTAAAGGAGGTGTCTAGAGTTTGAATAATTGGAGGATTAAAACTATTCCTAAATTACTATGTAGATGTAATGCAATAGCAATATAAATATTAATGTTTTAATTATTGATAAGAATAAAATGTGGTGAAATTTTCATATAAGTTATTAAAATTGCTTGTAGAGCTACACTGTTTAAAAGAGTGTGGCACTAATTCCCTGACCAAGTTAAGAAAACCCAGAGAGATATACAAGCATATATATAAAAATTACCTATATTGGCATTTTAAGAATAAGTTATAACTAGCCAGAAAAGAAAATACTATTGAATAAATATTTTGAGATAAATGGTTACTTTTTTGAAAAATGCATATAGGCCTTCATACACTTCACAACAACTTTCAACAGTAGTGAGAAAACGATGAGCATGCCAGGAGGCACATGGATTCTCCTTTAAAAGAAAACTACAGAGTATACAAATAACAGGGCATTATAGAAGTTGTGCATGCTTCAGCAGTTATCAAAAAAAAATGCTTAAGGTTCTTATTTCTCCATGAAATTGACAGTCATGTTGATGACGTCTGTACAGGGTTTGTGTGTATGTACTTGAGAAGAATCCTGGAATTGATAATGCAGGAAAGAATAAATTTTTTGGAAGGGTAAGCCCTTATAAAACCTATCTAGAATTCATTTTAGCAATATGATAACAAATCTTAAAATAGATTCCGTGAAAAAAATTCAAAGCCATTATGGTTAGGAAATCTTCAATGATGTATACAGAGTTTAGTGTTTAAGGATGTTCACCATAGCATTCATTCATTCATTGGACAAATATGTATTGAACATTGCCATTTAAAACCCACTGTCCTGGGTCCTATTTTAAGTCCATGTTTTGTAGAGTTTATTTTTAAAGAAGACACAGAGGAAAAACTGCAATGAATAAAAATGGTAACTATGTACAAGTGATAAGGGCTGTGAAAATTCTGAAATGGGGTAGTATTTTAGACAGTGAAGAGAGGTAAAGGGCTCCCTAAGGTAGTCAAATTCCAGCTGAGAGATGAGTGTTATAAAGGAGTCACCACAGATTCAGGGACAGAACATTTTCCAAGCGGAGGAAACAGCAAAGACAAGGAGAAAATGAAATTGGAATGTTTGAGCAGCAGAGAGAAGGAGTATATAAGCCCCGTTAGAACAGAATGAGAGGAAGAGAAGTAGAGCCAAACTGAAAGGTAAGCAGGGAGATGTGTACACCCTACAAAAGAATTGGGGTCTTGTTCAAGGCCCAATGTGAGTTATTACAGCGTTTGAGGCAAGGAAGCATTGATACCTGATTTAACTCAGGAGCAAAATCACTTTGATTAAGGAGAATGGAGTGTAGTACGGGGAAAGGAGTAGTAGACAGACCAGCTAGGAGTTCAATGTGGTGAGAGGTGATACCGATTTTCACTACATCTGTTCTCCAACTTTCCTGTTCTTATGTTTCTCTCCTGAATCTTGTTGAAGTTCAGATTCTGACTCAGTATGTTTAAGACAGGGCCTGAGATCTTCCATCTCTCTTAAGCTCTCTGGTCCAGTGTAGATGGTATATTGAAGGTCAGGGAAGGAAGCAAGAGAAGAGTTTCCATTTACATTTAGAGTTAAAACTGGTTAGGTACAGTCATAGGGATGGATTTGGGGAATAAGAGAAAGAACCGTATGTTCTGGCTACTAGAATTCTTTTTGATAGTGAAATATAGAAACAAGTTAATTACCTAATAATAGACTAATGAAAGCAGCTAGGATATTATACAAAATCTGAAAATCATGCTTTAAAACAAAATTTTTTATATAAGCAAATAAGACTTAGAATATCCCAACTGTGAAACAGGTCTACCACACAGGGACAGATATATTTTCAATGTAAAGCCATCACTAGGATTCTTCTCCCTTGTGTTTTTCTTTATCTTTCATTTTGAAAAATGAACTTAGGTCACTTTTATAATCACAAATACTTACTATTCCTTTTCTGTAAAGATCTAAAGCCTGTAAAGCAAGAAGCCACATCTGTTTAAGCTTCAGGGGTGGGCACATCGATTTCTGTTTTATTTTCTCCTATGCACTTGGTACAGTTGAGGTATTTTATAATTTAGAACAACATATAAATACGTCCAAAATTAATCATTATTTAAAAAGATCTCTTACTTTTATAAAAAAAAGTGTGGGGCCCATCTCTTTAAATAGGTAGGCCATCTCCATTAGTCTTACAACTTATTTTTATAACTCTGCAGCGTGAATTTCTTGCCTAGATACTTGATAGTATTTGTTGACCACTTTTCAGTGCTTTTAACATAGATTATTTACTCTTCAGCCAGGGCATCATCTTTCAATTATATTTATACATTTTCAAGTGTAGCCATGGCTTTCAACTTGAGGGTTCTCCCTGTCTGTCCACTAATCCTGCTGGAAGTGTCAGTGCTCCAAAGTCTCTGTCAGTCGGTGCACCAGGGGTTCTTGAGGGCACGGAGTGTGCTGGCTCTGACCCTGCCAGGTGGCTTGCAGTTGCGGTGAGATGGAGTAGGAGTGCTTGGCATGGCAGTATGGGGAGGGGGGCATCTTTGTGCCCTGCAGAGCCTGCTGGAGTGAGGAAGCATGATTATGCTAATAAGTGAAAGCCTGATTCCATTGCTGTCAGGCCGTGACACGAAAAGAATGGATTTAGGTCTCGTCCTCTGCTTTTCAAACAACACATCATTCCACAGGCATTAGGTGGCAATAGCATCCAGAGTCCTCTGGGAGGCAAAAAGCAGATTTTATGTCCTGTGTCTTGCACTGCAGGGCTTTTAAACCTACAGAAAAGATCAGATCTGCATGGAAGTTTCAACTTGAAAGCATCTTTTAAAAGTTCTAATGGAGGACGTATCTTTGATGATAAAAAAAAAAAAAACTTACTAATTGTATATGGTGGTGTCACTGATTTTGCATATAATTCAATCTTAGAAATGATTCCTCTCCAGGCTAACCTGAATATATGTGCATTTTTTCCTATTTGTGTAAAATATCTTTCTATATACATGACTTCAGATGATAGCAAGCAGGAATTGCATGTGCTGTGTATGTTTGCAGCTCTTTATCAGTCTGCTTTATCTTCAAATGAAATCATATTTAATGAGCGCCTAAGAGGTGGACTGCAACTTTTCTTGGTTTGCATTTTCAGCACTCATTTATTTCCTCAGTAGGATGGAATAAGATGACATTCAGATTTGGGCACCAGCATGACAGGAGGAACAATGAGGGTCAGGGTTGTAGAAGAACAATAGACAGACACAAAGACTATACTAGCAAGAAGAAAAGCAGGGAGCCGCCATTTGCAATTAATTACCTACTGGTTTCCTAAGTGTTCGGTAGCTCATGGACCCTGGGTGGGGACTAAACTTTGGAAGGATGTTATGGAGGGCTCTTCCATACACGAGCGTGTCATGTCTCCATTTCCACAGGCCCCAAATGATCTCCCATCCCCAGTGACTCGTGTGCTGTCACTTGTCAATTCTGCAGACTAAGCACATTAGCTGAAGTTCTACCGAAATCCTCTTATCTCTGGTTACAGAATTTACCTGAACCAGGAATTGTTTGTGTTCTTTCAAGGAAATTTAGCTTCTGAAGATTTAAGTAAAATTTCTTGTACTAGTGTAACAGCTTCACATATAAGCCTCGCACACATTTATTCCTGAAGATGAAGTTCTAGTGAAATTAAGGTGTGTATGGTACCGATGGTTTCACATAGATACCATGTTGCGTTGTCACGGGTTTATTTATAAATGCAAGATTTCCTGCAAAATTCCCCGTATCACTGCAGTCTCTTATTGGTATTTACTTTCTGGGCTTATTATTTGGGGAAGTGCATAAATGATTAACTACAGCTTATTTTGTTTTAGCCATGGCATTGGATAGACTGCATTTGTCACTTTGTCTTCTCAGCAGTTGTGTGTATGATGGAGAGGAGCTGTGGTTCTAGCAGAAAATGCATCATTTATATGTGTCAGTTGGATGGCATCACATGCCTGCTCTGGACTTTCTCTCAGAGGCTGTGAGATTTATGACCATCATAAAGGTTTTTCCCCCCATAGATCATGTTGGTAGAATACGTGTGCCTTTTCTGGACTTCACCCTTTCAGAAACTAGCCGGGATCAGAAAGAATAAGATGATGTTTGGGTAATTTTCACTCCCAGAGCAGGAGAAAAGGACCCACTCCCTCCAAGCTCCCCTCTCCTGCCACATTACTAATTAGAGTTAACCGAGAAGTCTGGCAAATTGTTTTTCTGTTTCATCAATATTTTGTCTGGGGAAAAAAAGCATACATTTATTTTTATGAAAATGTTTTTAGAGCAAAAGATAGAACTTGCTTAGCTTGGCAGAGATAAAAACAAATCCATGCACACAGGACTGTTTTCACTAATATTCTCCATAATTCTCAGCACCGTATCCCATCCAAATTAGTGTCTGTCACTGGTATCAGGTAATCAGAGAATAATTTGCATAATTGGACAGCAAATGGTTGGCAGCAATGTGAACCTTAACCATATAAAGCTCCCATCCATGAACTACTTAGTAAGGGAGAACAGTTGGTGATTTCTCCTTCTCTCAATTTCACCTGCCTCTCTCCTTGCCTCCCAGCAAAGCAAAGAGGAATAAAACCCAATTTCTGTCTTTGAAAATGGCACCGGTTAGTGGAAAGAAAAACACAAAGATGATACATACCCCAAGAGATGATTAATTATGATTAGAGCCGAAGGATGTGTGATTATCTAAGGAAATGGTCATGGGCTTCATAGAAGAGGTAATAGTTGAGCTGGGGATTTGGGGCTTAAATTTCCCTTCTGGTTGGGACCTTTTCTATCAGTAAGAAAAGGGAAACTCCGCAAACTCAAGATATTAAAAATATACATAATGGAGCATGTAGAATCAGAATAGTAACAGTTTTAAGCATACGTGTGTGTGTGTGTTTGTGTGTATGAACATACTGCTTGAATCACTGTTACATTAACATAGATATTTATTATACCTGCACATCTATATTGTATTTATCTATATCTGGAAACCCACAAATACACATACAAATATACAAATCAGCAAACACAACTTCCAGGAGGCAGCACTCATTTTTGAATGAGTGAATCATCCGTGAGTAGATACTTTTTTATATTATTGATTTTAATTTGTCCTTCCCTGCATCCTCATGATTAAAAAGGAAATCTTTCACTCTCATTTTTCATCTTTTAAAATTATTTTCTTCATTGATTTCCCCCTTTATTTGCCTCATATCTTGAAATTAGTGAATACAGGGTTTATTTACTTTTCCTACATTTACTTCATAAGCATGCGTTAAAGGGTTACTGTGTGATATGGAAATATGGCTATAAAAACTTTAGATTGAATATCTTCCAACTTTAGGAAAATCACAAGTTAGTAACAACAAACAAAAAGATATGAGTTGCTTCACTGGTGATTCATCTCTTTTGCCTAAACATTTAATTCATCAAAGATTTATGATACTGAGTCTTGTTCTACCTTGGGAACACCAAGGTTTGTTTGGGTGTTGCTGAATTATATCCAAGAAAAGGTTATGTAATCATCTAAGTTATGTAGTAGAGAGACCTCACCTTATCCTGACAGCTTATGAAAAAGAACCTGAATGCAGATATTCAAGGAATATTCAAGAAGGAAGGATGATACAAATGTTGGAATACCTCTTAGCCATACAGATGGAGAATTTGAGATAGAGAGAAAAATGAGGTCACAGTCTTATGTGTTGCTGATTATACTGGTTTAGTAATATGGATTTGGGTGTTTTAAAATGAGTTAATTTTTTAACATGTTAAGCAGCCTTTAGTGAGTGTGTGTTTCTATGCAGTAAGGGTAACAGTCCTTTTATAGAACATTTATATTTTTTGGTACTGTTAATCCTTTAGTTATTTCAAAAGTTCCTTATGTCTATAGGTAATGGACTTTTTCAAATATTTTATTTTTAATTAAACTCTACGATATTTTTGTGGGTTACTTGAGGAGACTTCTGTACATTGTTGTGTGTCCTAAATTAAACAAGAAACCCCCAATTTGAGTTTTTGGCTTTATAGGATAATGGGCATAATCTCTTGTCAGGAAAATTAGCTTTCTACTAATATGTCTGTCTACCTTGACAGAAAAAGAAGCTAGAGATGTGTGAGAATATATCCACACGTTCACAGTTGTGATGCTCTTCCATCAGAAAGTGCCAGAATATCTGCAAGGAAACTCTTGTGTCAAAATCAATTTTATATGAAGCTTGAGGTAATGAGCAGTTTTTACGGGGCATAGAAATCTTTGGCACTTTCTTTTTGTTGTTGTTGTTGCAGACCACGTTTATTAATCACAGAGCAGCTACCTGTCCATTAGGATTGATTTCCAGGTCTTTGGCAGACCTTAACTAAAAATTCTTTGAACAACATAGAATCAGTTTCTCCAAGAGTGTAGTATATTGAACTTAAAATCCTGTAGGGTGAAATAGGCATTCTAATTAAGGGGGAATGATGATAGGATACAGGTTGTATCTTCTGATATTAACTACAAGAAAATGTCACCCTCCTATCATTCTAGGACAGACTTTACACTAAGTCCCTGTTACCTGCTCGGTAGTAGAAGGGGATTAGCAATGAGGTGACCTTAATCGCAAAAGATCGGGCAGTTCTACAAAAGCCTCCTCAATTCAGAGCAAGTGTCATCCTGAAAGACACAAGTATAATCTCCCCAGTCCACATGGTTGATTTTCAATTTTGTCAAGGAAGGCTGCTCTGTAGTAATTCCAGTGGTTTCTGTGGTGCTGTTACTTCTTAGACCGTCAACTTTTACTTTCTGGGTTCTAAGTTTCATAAATAGGTCTTTCATTTTTCTGATTCTCCCTGGAATCAGAGAGGGCATTCATGGTCAAAGAAGAGGTGAGCAAGAGATTCTGTTTCCTGGAGGATTCAGAAACGTATTGCCTCACTCATTCCTGGATAAGCTCAATGCAAATAGTTTACAATAGATCTTTTGAGAAGTTATAATTTGTCAATGTTTATATTTCAAAGTTGAAATAAAAGAAAATTACAGATCCTTGAAGAGTTTATGTTATAAATTTTAAATATTTCTCCCCCCATTCTTCAAAGTACAGAAATTTTTCTTCTTTTTTTTTTAGTTAATAGACACTTTAATACATAGACTGAAGCAGACATTCGGGAATATAGAGATGGGTGTGACTTTATTATGACACTAAAATTTTGATCTTATATAATATTTATAAAAAGTATCAGTATAATTGTCATCTCAAATTATTTTGACTACTCATATAATATTTAGAAAGCAGCTTATAGATTGCCTTTATTCTTTATAATTTCTAAGTAATTTGAATTAAGGTAACTTTGGAATAGCTTACTCATTCTAGAAACTTTTCTCAGTCACTATTTGTTACTTTTATTTACTTTTTTAGTTGAACTCTTGTTGGCACACTGTGTTACATAGTGATTCCACAGGTCTGTACGCAAGTATTACTACTGTTGGTCACCATATAACACTATTATAATACCATTGACTGTATACCCTATTCTGTCCCTTTCATCCCCACAATTTCATTCCCCAAGTGAAAGCCTTTATCTTCCACTCCTCTTCACCCATTTTGCCCATTCCGCCCATTCCCATGCCCTTCCCCTCTGGCATCCATCAGTTTGTCCTCTGTATTTATGGATTTGTTTCTGCTTTTTGCTTGCTTTTTTTTTTTTTTTTTTTTTTTTTTTTTTTTTTTTTTTTTTTTTTTTTTTTTTTTTTTTTTTTTTTTGCTTTTTAGATTCCATACGGAAGTGAAATCATACCAAATTTGTCTTTCTCTGATTTATTTTACTTAGCATAATATCCTCTAGGTCTATCCATGTTGTTGCAAATGGAAACATCTCATTCATTTTTTAGTAGAGTAATATTTCATTGTGTGTGTGTGTGTGTGAGTGAATATACACACACACAGACACATCTTGGCTATTGTGAGTAATGCTGCTTTCACCATAGGAGTGCATATATTTTTTT